>PVKA01007595.1:0-77030 GCA_004027165.1 Ctenomys sociabilis | reverse complement strand
GAGCTTCCCGTGCGAATATATGTTTGTTCATGAACTCTTTACCTACCCCTATGTCTTCAAGAGTTCCTCCTACTTTCTCTTCCAGGAGATCGAGTGTTTCTGTTTTAACGTTTAGATCTTTAATCCATTTTGATTTTAACTTAGTGCATGGTGATAGAGCTGGGTCAAGTTTTAGTTTTCGGCATGTAGAAAGCCATGTATTATTATTATTAATTATTATTGTGTGTGGTGCAGGGGATTGAACTCAGGACCTTGTGCTTGCCAAGCAAGCACTTATTCTACCCAGGCCCAAAAAGTTCAGGATTTTTTTTTTTTTTTTTTTTTGGCCTGCTTAGGCTACCTTAACAGCAGGTTTGGTAAAGCATGAGGATCTAGGGATCTGACCGCAGAATTCTGAGCCTGACTGCTTTGCTTCAGCAGGCACTTAAACAATAGAGCTAAACCCGGCATGGTGGCGCAGGCCTGTAATCCCAGCACTAGGGAGGCTGAGGCAGGAGGACTGCTGTGAGTTCGAGACCAGCCTGAGCTACAAAGTGAGTTTAAGGCCAGCTTGAACTGCATAGTGAGATCCTGTCTCAAAAAGACAAAAAAACCCCAGCAACAATGGAGCTAATGGTCAGGCCCAATTTCCATGGGACATTTATATTTAGCTCTGCACCAGGTGAATTCTAGCTGGCACAGCTACTCCACCGTCAACTTTCTCATTTTATGTGAGTGCGCCAGGCCTCCCTCAGTCAGCACCTGATACAGCACTGCACAGCCTACACAAACTCCACCCCATAGAGCCCTATAAATTATTTTTCCCCTACCTCCCCCTGAGGCTTGCATCCCCTCCCACACCAAGTAATAAAGGATTTCTTTACTTCTCTCTCATTTCTCTTTAGGCCACAGGAAGGAAGTGACAAAAGCCTCACACTTATCCTGTTTCATAGCTGAATAATACTCTATTGTGTAAAATACCACATCTTCTCTATTCCTCAGTTGATGGGCATCTGAGTTGTTTCCAGGATTTAGCTATGACAAATTGCATTGCTACAAAACATGGGTGCACATATATTCCTGTGGTATGTTTTCAGTTCTGGTCAGGGTTCAACCCCCAGTATCACAAAAAAACAAAACAAAAAACTACTAATAATAATATGAAGTCTGGGAATCTAGTTCAATGGCAGTGACCCTGGGTTTAATCCCCAGTGTCACCCCCCCCCAAAAAAAAAGTAAAAGTAAAAACTTACAAGAGCTGCAGGCATCTCTGTAGCCCAGAGAGAAGCTGATAATACTCTTCCAGAGACACCTTTCAACCCCGAGACGCTGATGGAGCATGTGAATAAGCATCTGGGAGGGGAAGGATGGGGTGCTTAGGGGATCAGGGAATCTTCTGGTAGCTCCACAGTCAGCAGATGAGATTAAAAATCCAGCAACAGGAAAAGTCAGGGCCACCGACAATTGGAAATATTGGCGTGGGGCATAGAGGCCTCTTGGCTGGATTAGGACCAGATGGGTAATAGACTGCCCCCTCAGCTGTTCAGTTTGATAAAGTAAATCTTGCACCTGTGATACAAAATTAACTCAGGAACCAAAGCTGTCCATGGGTAAAGTACATTTGCTGTCTGGAACACAAAAGCATCAAGTTGAAGACACACTGAGTTTGGGGAAAGGCTGAAGAACACTTAGCTATTAACTCTTTCTCACCAGGCTGATTTAACAGTGATTAAAAGCACTGTCTTCCAAGATTCCCCTAAGAAATTGGATGGAAATTTGGCAATCAAGTGGTCTCAGGACTGAATAGAATGTCACTCAGAAAATACCACTGAGCTCAGAACCAAGGCCACCTCCTGTGAAATAAATCTCAGGGGAAGGATGCAGGGGAGAGGCCTGGGAGGAGTGACCATTCGTAATGCAGGCAGCTTTATGGGTTTCTCTAGGCTTCTGCGAATTAAGAGAAAACCAAAGGCACAATGGACCAGAATGGTGACACTGATTCCATGAAAAATTCTTGAATTTGGAGTAACAGACTGTTGATGCAAGTGGCTTCCAATGAATCCTTCAAGTATCTGGGTGGGAGGGGGTCATATTAATGAACACCTCAACTATTTAAAAATGCTGGGCATAGTGTTGCATGACTAATCCCAGTGCTCAGGAGGCTGAGGCAGATAGACCATTGTCTTATAAGACTGGCTTGAGTCATATTGTGAGACTGTCTCTTAAAAAGAGGGGTGGGGCAGGGAGACAGCTCAGTAGAATAAGTGCTTGCCTGGCAAGCACAAGGGCCCAAATTTAATCCCTGGTTCTGAAAAAAAAAAAAAAAAAATTAAGATAGAACCTTGCAAGGAATGGGACCATTTCATCCTCCCTGAAATGGTCTTGCAAAACTCACTACCAGTGCTACCTTGCTAAAATGCAAGCTTCCAAAGCAGCTGTGTTCAAATATTAAGTGTGATCATCTCAGAAAGCAATGTTCAAGCGCCAGCCAAGAGTATAAAAATTGTTTTCCATGTGATTCCTTTTCACTTGTAACTTTTTGAATTTCTAAGTAATTTTTTGCATAATACAGCAAATAAACAGTATCCATGTGGTGGATGTGTATGTGTGTCCCTGAGAGACCAGGGATTTTATTCAAGGTGTCACACTAGTCAGGTGCTCTACCACTAAGCTATACCCTTAGTCCTTCTCCTTATTTTAATCATTATAGCATTGATTTCATAAGGACACTTTAGATATTAGAAAAAATTGCAGGGCCAGGGAGATGGCTCAGTGGAATAAGTGCTTCTCTGGCAAGCGCAAGGGCCTGAGTTCAATCCCCAGTTCTGCCAAAAAAAAAAAAAAAAAAAAAAAAGAAAAAAACTTGCATTCTAAATCCTTTAGTTTCAAGAATTACCTTACAATATAAACTTCTCAACTATAATACAGCTGTAATCCCAGCACTCCGAAAGGCTGAGGCAGGAGGATCACAGACACCACAATTTGTTAAAGTGAGACCCTGCCTCTACAGAAATGAATGAATGAATGAATGGCTAGGGACATACAGAGGCCTCAAGCTCAATCCTTGGACCATAGAGGTAATGCAAATTAAAAGATACACACATGTACATATGTGTAAACATACCCTTTGCCCCCACATTAATCTTTAAAATCAGTTTTCCTGAGTTTTATAAACGGGCATAAAACAGACAACAGAGCAAGATATGGACACATTTCAGTGGTATAAACTTTATTATCTACATTTTAATAAAACAAACACAAATGTTAACAAGAAAAAGAGCAAAACATTCACTACTATACTTGAAATCACTTTTTTCCCTTTTTTCCTGAGACAGGATTTCACAATGCAGTTCAGGTTGGCTTTGAATTCACTCTGTAGCCCCAGCTGGCCTGGAACTCCTCCTGCCTCAGCCTTTCCAATGCTAGGATTGCAGGTGTGCGTCACTATGCCCAGGCTCTGAATTCACTTTAGAAGAAAACACACAGCAAAGCAGCTGAAAAAATTCAAAACAATTGCTGTTTTGTGAGTCGTGGATGCTTTGTCTCACAAGGCACCTATACTGTGGATGTGCCCACCACTGCTGACTTGACAGCAATTCTCAGCCTGATCTGGGGCTGCGGTGCAGCTTGTGGCCTTCACCCACAGGGGAGCTTGTGGCTGGGATCGGGGCTGGAGCTCAGAGCTGCTTCTCCCGCAGGGATGAAGGTGCCAGGCTCCTCTGTCCCAAGGCCTACTCTGGACGAGATCCCACCTGCTGGCTGTTGGCCTGTCATGGGCCTGGTGGCCTTGTGAGGTGCTGGCTGTCACTGCCCAGGTCTGAGACCCTGTGAGAACAGCTCTTCTGCCCAAGGGAGGAGCCGTTCCCCTTCCAGAGGGAGCAGCATGGCAGTGAGGTCAGATCCTCTCTCCAGGCCAGGTCTGAACCTGCTCCTGGGAACCACAGCCTGCTGCCCCAGGACACCAGCACTTGTGTGTGCGAAGCAGGAAGGTGCAAGGTCATGCTGTCATCGCTCGCCTAGGTCCACGTTCCCCTAGGAGCAAGGTGCCAGGCATGCTAAGCCACCATCACTCAGGAATGCCTGTCAGAACACTCTCCTGCTTCTCCCAGCACCCAGAATATGGTAATATTCTTTACCCTGTGAGTGCACAGTATCTGTCACTAAGAATAAAGAAGGATTACACAGATTTTATAAAATGAAATAGTAACGTCTGAAATGAACATATCATTGGCATTTTCCTAGCAGCAGCAGCATCTCTGCTCAGTACGCTGAGTCAGGTATGGTTGCACAGGCCCATAACTTCAGTACTCAGGAGGCTGAGACAGGAGAGTCACCAGGAGTGGGAGGCCAGCCTGGGCTACACAGCGAGTTCAAGGCAGAATGATTGGCATAGCGAGAACTTCTCTCCCCTCATCCCCCAACAAAATTCCCCAAAGAGCACACCGAACAACCCAGTTTAGCATCTTTTAAGCTGGTGTCTACCAAGGTTCACCTCACTACTCTGAACCTCAGTTGTTTTATTTTTAGACAGGGTGGTAGACTTGTGATCCCTCTGCCTCAGTCTCCCAAACAGCCATGATTATAGGGTGTGCCGCCTTGGCTGGCACTTTTTTGTGGAACCAGGGATTGAACTCAGGATACTTTTTAATTTATATATTAAGTAATCCACTTGCACATGCTTTTTTTTGTCAAGGTCTATGTAGCTCCTGCTGACCTTGAACTTGCACTATGGCCCATGCTGGCCTGGAACTTGCTACAACCCTCCTGCCTCAGCCTCCGAATCACTGGGATTACAGGTATGCACCACCACACTTGACTACACACACCCTGTCAAACTACAGACTGTTACAGATGTTAACCATCATTCATAACACATTTTGCTATTTGCACAACTTTATTAACATTTAAAAATTTCTCTCTCTATATAAAAGAAAAATAATGAAAAACAAGAACCTCTATCAGCTACATTAGCTGCAATGATATACATTATTTAAAATTATATATTATAAATTACATGTAATATGTAATTATAACAAAAAATTTAGTTTTGAAAAATGTTTTATTCAAGAATTTTACATAATTCCAAATATCTTCCAAAATACAGTTTCCTAGATTACTACAAAAGAAAGCAAATTCATTAAGAAATTTAAATCATTAAATACGTTTCACTAGTATATACACACAGAACGCCAAGCAGCAGCGTGAGGCCTGACCGTGTACCATGCCTGCCTGCTCCGCAAGCTCCCTCCAACACCATGTGCTGGCTTCACACAGCAGACCTACTTCTGCACATGAGCTTGACTGTCACCTTGGCTTAGAGCTGTGGCAGCTTGTCCACTGGGGTGTCGAATTTGAAGTCTGACGGGAAAAGATCAGGGGCGCGGGGGTAGATAAGTCTGTAGGACTGTCTGATGGTAACGTCAGCCACACCAGCAATATCTCCAATTTCTGAAAGACAAAAACACCTCAATATTAACTGCCATGTTTTTCCTTCTACTTTCTTCCTACTATCCAAGAGCAAACAAAACCCTCTAAACCAAAGTACCTTCAAAATAATGAAGATACAAACTGAAAGCCAGGGTGGTGATACAGACCTGTAATCCAGGCACTGGGGAAGCTGAGGCGGGAGGACTGCTCAGTTCCAGGTTATCCTCTGCTACACAGTGAAATCAAAATCAACCAGAACTACACAATGAGACTGACTCACAAAATCTAAACAAAAATTAGTAGGCATGGAGGCACATGCCTACAGTTGCTGCACTTGGAAGGCTGAAACAGGAAGATCACCTTGAGTTTGAGGCCAACCTAGGCTACATAACGAGCTGCAGGCCAGCCTGAACTACATAGCAAGGCCCTGTCTCAAAAAACCAACTGATCAACCAAAAGAAAAGAACTAAAAGGTAGAGCAGGGGAAGTAAAGTCAATAAAAATTCTGATTAAAAATAGTAGCACTGGCTGCAGGCCACCGCTCTCTAGGCTCCATGATGCCATCCAAAGACAATAATAAGAAAGATGCTGGAAAGGCAGTCGAGAGAGACAAAGACCTGGTGAACAAGATGGCCAAAGAGAAGTGATTCAGAGGCAAAGCTCGGGACAAGCTCAACAACCTGGTTCTGTGTGATAGAGCTCCTTACAACAAACTCTGTAAGAAAGTTCTCAACTATAAACTTATAATGCCTGATGTGGTCTCCAAGAGACTTAAGATCCGTGTGTCACTGGCCAGAGCAGCCCGTCAGGAGCTCCTTATCAAACTGGTCTCAAAGCACAGAGTTCAAGTGATTTATAACAGAAACAGAGGGTAGAGATGCCCCTGCTGCTGCTGAAGATGCATGGTAAGTTCAAACAGGTGTACATTTGGGAAAAATAAAATTTTGTTTAAAAAAAAAAAAAGCGCTTATTATCTTAAAGGTTTGTCAATAGCATTAAAAGGTTTAATATGCACAAAAGAGCTCTATAATCAATAAATACTGGCCTTGGACGGTGTGCATCTCCATAGTGGACGCCATCATGACATACAGCAATCATGTACTAGCACAAAACAAAATCCCAGGAAAACAAAAGACATTCACAACACAGTATACTTCTTATAGAGTAACATGCCACACTGGGAAAGAAACAACAGCCCTTTCCTTCATTAAGATTAAAAACAAGTTTGGGGTGTGTTTGTGGAGCTACTTAAAATAATCAGGAATTGGAGGGGGCTCTAAAAATGAAAAACGTAAAAAGCACAATGAAGACAAAAGCTCCGCAGACAAGGCCATGCTCCCTGCAGCATTGTTTGCCAGCCATTTCCAGGCAAAATGCTGTGCCTTCTTAGATGCTTCTGAATCAGGCCCTGGATTCTGACATGCTTCGGCACTGTGGCTGTCCCCATCCTGCGTCCATTCTTCCCGGGGTCCAGCCTTACCTTTCTGGGTCCTCTTCTCAGCTGATGCCTGTGAGGCCATGTAAATAGCTGCGGCCGCCACGGAGATCGGGCTTCTCCCGGGAACCAAGTCCAGCTCCACAGCCTTGCGGGCTATGTGCGTCGCTGCCATCTGCACTTGCTTCGGGAGACAGAGGTTGGAGCAGAATCTGGACATGAAGTCCCCAGTGGTAATCAAATCCACACTGGTTTCTAAAGCTTTCAATATCAGTTTAAAACATCGGCCAATTTCTTTCTTAGAAATTCGTGATACAGCACATATTTCTAAAAGAAAAAAAAAATACTGAAATAAACCCATGTTATATAATTCATTTTAAAATCAATTACCTCTGATTATAAAAATAATATATTCTATTTGTAAAAATCTCAATCACAGAGAGACCTCGTCTCAAAAAAAAAAAAAAAAAAAATCCGAGGTTACTATATTCCCTAGATAAGCTGTGCTCTATCAGTGCAAGTCAGTGTGAATCCCGTGCCCACAGTGTGGAGACCATCACAAACTCACATGGTGAGAAACACCAGCTATCTTAAGGCCTCTAACCTGAGAGTGAAAACACAAATGCTACACCTTGAGAAAAACTTTACCGATGCTTCCCATGGTGCTCAGCTCCCTGGCATTCAGAGACCTACACTGGGAAAAGCTGTTCCCATGCATACATTATTGACTGTCTACAAAAGCCCTTCTATAGCTAATGATACCAGGGCTTCACGCCCACGAAATATAATGTGAGTAAAAAGATCTGACTAGCAAAGAATACAATGGTTTCCAGAGTTTAAGATAACTATGGGAGAAAACAGCTTATAGAGAGAATGGTCAGTAAGATCACGGTACAGATGTGTTGCTAAGGAACAAAATAAATAGGTACAGCAAGGGCTACTCAGGTACAGTCTTGTGTAACAATGAAGATGCACTCAGCTTCCAAGAGCCACAGCTGCCCAGCTGCGGTCTTGTTACTTTATGCAACTAAAAACGTACCTTTAAATGTCCTAGGAACCCCTTCTTGTCTACAGGCAATATAAAGACACGCAGAAGCTATGGCATCATTAGCTCTTCCCTTCAGGCTCTTCTGTTCATACACTTGCTTGAATAAATTATTTGTTCGATCCTTCAAAGCAGAGAAACTAGGTTTAATTAACTCTAGGCCATTTAATTAGTTGCAATCTCAAAATTTCATGTGCTCCTCAACTTGTGGTAAGCCAGAGCAAGAACGGCTTGCAGAAGGTACACAGAACTTACAACTATATTTCGAGGGAGATTGATTCTGTCTGCCATGGTAGTTATTTCCTTGAATGCATTCATCATTGCTCGGTCGGAACTGCTCATTGTTCTTCGATTTTGGTACTTAGAATTGCCAAACTCATCAAAACTTGCAGCTCCTGTACCCTGTAAGACAAAAAAAAAATTTTTTTTTTGGCAGAACCGAGGATTGAACTCAGGCCCTTGCACTTGCCTGAGAAGTGCTTATTCCACTGAGCCATCTCTCTGACCCCCAAAAATTTTTATAAAATTTAAGTGAATAATTCATATGAAAATATAATTATATAATCTGATTCCAGAGGTTTGCACTGTACATTTCGAGAGTAGAGTTATCAGATTCAGATCTTTATTTTTTGTCTTTTTGAGACAAGGCTTCACAATGCAGCTCAGGCTGGCTTGAGATCACTTTGAGGCCCAGAATGGACTCACACCTGCAAGTATCCTCCTCCCACCTTGGCCTCCTGACTGGTGGAATTACAGGTGTGCACCACCAGACCCAGCATTTCAGGTTCATAGCATTTTTAACAGTAAGACATATAATTCTAAACAACTGTTTGAGGAAATGGACTAGTCCAACTTAATTTATAAACATGATACAAACAGGATACAGCAACATATTAAAAAGTTGGCTAGCTGGGTATGGTGGTGCACTCCTGTAATTCCAGTATTTGTGAGGCTGATGCAAGAGGACTGCTATGAGTTTAAGCCAGCCTGGGGTATATGGTGAGTTCAAGGCCAGCTTGAACTACACAGTGAGCCTTTCTATTAAAAAACTGAAAAAGAGCAGGGGAGATGACTCAATGGAATAAGCACTTCCCTAGCAAACGCAAGGGTCTGAGTCCAATCCCCAGTTCCACCAAAAAAAAAAAAAAGGAAAAAAAAGTATCACAACTGAGAGACCTTTTCATAAATACAAGATATTCTATTAGAGAATCTCATTATAATAGTATGAAAGATCTGAATAGATGTAGGAAGAAAAAAATCTTATGATTTCTGAAGGTATCAAAAAAAGGTAAGCAAATGTAATTTAAAATTCACTTTGGAGAAAAACTCACAGACAGCTGGGTGCTATGGCACACATCTGTAATCCCACAAAGTTGAAGTAGGATTAAAAGTTTGAGATTAGCCTAGACAACTTTTAGTAAGATCCTAACTCAAAATAAAAATGGGGTAAGGATATAGCATTGCCCTTGCTGGATTCAATTCCCAATACAACATGCATGTACACAGAATACTACGAATATGTATCTCTCTGCATTAGGAAGATAAACTTTCCGGCCCAAAGTCAACACTACAATTAAGAGAAATAGTAAATACTGTTATTAAAGTCAGATGCAAGACAAAGGTACTTCTTACACCCATCACAAAAAACTAGAAAATATAATTCTTCAGCAAGGAAAAAAAAAGTATAAAATTAGGAAGGAAGTGATAAACTGTGCAGCTAGTACCTCTGCATACCCAGGATACTCAAGAAAATCACTAAAAATGTTATTGTGATCAATAATAAAAATAACATTAAATTGGAAAGGGAAGATTTGTAAATAGAAATCAAAGACCTTTGTAATACAATTAATCAGACAATGAAGGAAAACATTCAAATTGCAATAGTGACATCAAAAAAATAAATAAATAAATAAAAAAGAAGCTGCAGATAAACTTAAACATGCAGATGTTTGCAAAGAAATCTTTCAAATGGTTCTTAATGGCTACATAAGATCTAAGGAAATGAATGGTAAGGTATACATTAATATTGGGTAGGACAATACAGTGAGAAAAGTCAATTTCCTCTATGTCCATTTGCGAATAAATCTAACCAAAATCCTAGTAAAAATAATATAACCAAAATTTATTGACTGATAAGAGGAATCAAACTCATGACCCTGCACTTGCCAGGCATGCACTGTGCCACTGAGCTGTATCTCCTGCCCTATTTATTTTTTTAACCAAATTTTTTAAAAAAGCAAAACAATCCTAATCTTCAAATGAGAAAGACTAGTGAATGAATGAAACAAGACTAATGCTGCTAGGTGCCAAGCTAGTGTACTGGGCATGATCTATGATACAACAGTCCAGAAATAATCCCAAATACATAGGTCGTATGTAACACAAGTAACACTGATTTAAGTGTAGCAGTTTAAAAGCTTGTCTTTTCTGCCACATTAAGCACAACTTCAAAGGATACAAAATAAACTAGGGGAAGGAAAATCTACTGTATTCTTTTCATACTTTTTTTTTGTCTTTTTGGGACCAAGTTTTACTATGCAGTTCAGGCTGGCCTTGAGCTCACTTTGTAGTCGACTGGTCTCAAACCTGCAAGAATCCTCCTGCCTCAGCCTCCTGAGGGTTGAGATTACAGGTGTGCACTACCATGCTCAGCTTTATACATTTATTTTTAGATTCATTTATTTCTACTAAAAATACTTCAACAATAGCAGTGTCAGTTGCTTGGCGTCTTACATTTTAACACATCTGTAATATACCATTCATCCAGCCTAGAGCTTAAAGCAAAGGAAGACGTCACCTAAAGATATTTCTGCATATAATCTTTACACCTTGAAACTTAGCCTGTTCCTCATTTTTCAAATTTGACAGGCAATTTACCAATTAGACATGGAAAACATTATCTTTTTTTTTTTTTTTTTTTGGCGGAACTGGGGATTGAACTCAGGCCCTTGCACTTGCCAGGGAAGTGCTTATTATTCCACTGAGCCATCTCCCCAGCCCCCATTATCTCTTTCTTATTTCCTTAGAAAGATTTCTATGTATGTTGGTAAAGTTCTAAAGTACATATACTTCCTTAATTAGTTCTTTGGAACACTTAGACCACTAAATCCCAATTCATGTAATAAAGCAAAAAAGAGCCAGGTAGGCCTGGTGCAATGGCACACACTTGTAATTTCAAGTACTCAGGAGGCTGAGGTAGGAGGATCACAAGTCTCAGGCCAGCTGGGCAATTTTGTGAAATCCTATCTCAGAATCAAAAGACTGGGGATATAGTTCAATGTGAGAGTCTGGGGTCAACTCCTAGGACTGAAAAACACAACAAAACAAAACACCAAAATGCAGTGAGAGTGAGCCAGGTAGCCAGAGAAGTTATGCTACTCTTTTATATATTAATAAAAGCTGCCATTAACAGCAGATATTATTCACTGCATGTTATGTTTCAAATACCTTACATATAATGTCATGAAACACAGCATTTCTATGAAATCTATGATGTAGAGGGAAAAATGCCATTCTTTTTTTTTTTCTTGTATTTAAGACAGGGTCTCCAGGGTCTCACTACATAGATCTGACTTGTAGTGATTCTCCCGTCTTCAGGCTCCCAAGTGCTGGCATTACAGGTGCACGCCACAACGCCTAGTCTCAACTGCTGTCTCAGCGTACCCCGTGGGTGGGGATGACACGGCACGGCACAGCACACCAGGGATCAGGCCTGCCCTAAAAAGCCATTCTTACTGCAAGTCTTATTCTCAGACTGAGGCTCCCCATGTGGATCCCAGACTCTCAACTCTGAGATTATTGCACACGGGCCATCTGTGAAATGGATGCATTACCTTGCCAATCATAGTAGACAAATCTCCATTACTCAGAAGAGGATTCTGAGCATCTCCAACCCGAGATGGGTCTTTTGTTGCTTTGTCATTGCTGAAAGTTCTCCATTCAGATCCCACATCGATGACCCGGTCACCTAAGAAACACAAGCACAAATCTGAATTGTCTAGTCATGATCAGAGTTACTTAACAACATTATGACCCAAATCAGCCCTTTTAATTTAGGAAACTTGGATAAAGACACCAAGGCTCTAGCTTAAATCCTATGCCCCAGGCATTGTCCTGAAACATTCTTGTACTTACTGAATGCTCTTCGAACATTTTAATTCTTCATATTTGAATTCTTAGAAGAAACGCATTTATAAAAATAGAATGAAGCTATTCATACAAAAAGCAATATAATGATTCAGAATCAAATTTTGTACAAAACTTGTGACATTCAGGGGAAAAAATAAATACTGTTCAGAATGATACTGATGTGACCAACTTTTCAGGGGGAATGCTTGCAGAAAATACGCCTAGGCTTACGTTTCAAAGTAACTATCTGGGGCCAGCCAAATAGCTCAGTGGATTAAAGTGCCTGCAAGCAAGCGCAGGGGCTGGGGGATTGATCCCCGAGCCTGCTGTGCCGCCCCACTCCCAGGGCACACAGAGACAGTTGAAACTGGGTGTGGTAGTGCCAGCTCTTGGGAGGCAGTAAACAGGTGGATCACCCACGACTCTGATCTAGTAGTGAGACCCTGAACACCCTGTAACCCTGTAAGATCCTTCCCTAAAACACACACACAGACACACACACACACACATGCAAAGCAAAGTAACCATCTGATTTTTTTTTCCAGTACCAGAGATTGAATTCAGGACCTTGTGCTTGCCAAGCAAGTGCTTATTCTATCTACTGAGCTATCTCCCCAGCCCTGATGAGAAGTATTTTTGGCAAAATAATGGACAGAGAACAAACATTACACCTACAATTACAGAGAAGAGAGATAGACACTTTTCTGTTTAGGCAAAGCAGCAGCAGCTTCATATGCCATGCTAAAACACCAGACATGGAAACCTGATTGATTACTGCTCAGGAAAACAGCTCAGTGTCTGGTAATATCTTCAGAGTAGACAGGAGGCAACAATGAATGTGTGCTGTCCCTGTGCCCTTTGTACTTGTTCTCATTTACTCCCATAGCTGCATACCGCCAGGCACCACTTTCAGGGTGACTTCATAAGTGAGATGTACTGGCCTCAGACAACACAACTTGAACTGAAAGGCACAGTGGACTCTAGTCTGTTATACACTGCATTTGTAAGACCTTGGCTCTTTCAATGAATGGTGAGAGCGGCAAAAGCAGAAACCACACTATTTCCATCTTTGCATGCATATAAGCACAAAGGGGACAGGAATGACAGAGATCATGTGCTGCAGCGATGAAAAGAAGGTACTGATGATTTAATGATTAAGGGTACAATCTGTCACGTGTGACTTAGCATTGGACAAATTACTTCATTTTTATCTTTTGCTTCCTCTGTTTTGAACCTCTCCGATAAATTTGTATTTGAAAGGCTGTTTAAGATTAAATAAACTGAGGCTGGGGACTTAGCTCAGTGGTATAAGTGCCTGCCTGGTAAGTGCAAAGTCCCTAATTCGATCACTGGTGCACGCCTGCAATCCCAGTGCTGGGGAGGCTGAGACAGGAGGATCACTATGAGTCCAAGCTGTGTAGTGAGACCTTGTACCAAATAAACAAGTATTTTTTAAAAACTGAGAGAAAAAAAAAGATTAAGTACGTTGGTACACACATATAGTGTATTACACTTAAGGAGCAGCTCCAAGTAAGGGCTCAATAATGAGCCATTTGCTAATTTGAAAATAAAGCTGACAGATATTTTGAGTATTTTTTCCTTCTTAGTGGAGGTGATAAGACCTAAAACTTCAATCAACCTAATAGGTTTAAAAGTACCCAAGTGCTCTGTTGCAGGTTTTTATTGGTAGGACATCAAAGTAAACAGAGAAGATGGGAGGATCTCATTAAGATCATGTACAATCTTTTAAATTACTTTTTGTAGTACATTAATATTCTCATATACAATATAGTGATCAGAATCTAATCACTCAGACTTAAAGGAAATAAATGCACAGCACAATCATTCATTTCTTGAGGTTTTGGAACAATCTCATTTCCACCAGAACTGCCACGCCACCCAAGAGTAACCAGATGATCCTGTGAACAGTCGCTGTCCACACTGCAACGGGCCAGGACTCAAGAGTGTGCTCGTCCAGGGACAACAGCCAGGGAAGGCAGAAGCAGGGAGGACAGTCAGAGGGCAGTCCCTGCACAGCAGAGCAGGCAGGTGGCCCAAAGTCAGTGGAAAATGGTTAAGTAGATGCGGCTGTCACACATTTGTTTCTCATAAATAACAGACACCATTAAACTGGGGAAGGAATTCTAATTATATAAATTAGATTTTAAAAACTTACCTAAATGCATCATAAATCTATCACTGTGCACTGAAGCCTTACTACACAATATTCATCAACAAGCCCCTGTCTCTAACAGGCCCCATGAGAGAGGCATGTACTAGTTAAAATGATATCACAGTATTCCTATGTATTTATGTTTGCACAGGGAGAGAAGCAAATCTTTCCCGTTTAGAAAAATAAAAACACAAACACATACCAGCAAAAATTACTGGGGCCTTTAAATCTAGAGTTACAAATTTCAGAACATTAAAAAAAAAAAAAGACAAACCAAACGTCACTGGACTTGCTGTCTTTTCAAGAAATGCATGTGAATGTATTAAGAGAATATACAGAAAGATAGGTAAGTATATCCACATCTTCTGAGTCTCCCTAGAAGTTTAAAGATAAACTTTATCTTTAAGCAAAGATATGTCATTTAATAGCATTTTTTACTTTTGGCCTCTAAGTATCTTACCATGAGTTTCCTCTACAGCTTGCTTTACTACCTTTAAAAAGACCAAACAAGATTTAAAAATAATAAGGTAGTCTAGGAGAGTATAAATAGAAAACCCAGCATTGGGTAGTGATGTAATTTTTCCACATACATGGGAATGATCTAAATGACTCATTCAAGAATCTGTGCTTTGTGCTAAGAACCATTCCCCCTTTTTACATTTAACTGCTCAAAACAGCAGTTATAAGGAACAAAATTTCCAAAATAACTCAAATAGTACACCATGGAACGGCAACAAGCCCAGCAGATTATGTGCATGAGTAATGGGAAATAGAGAAGGCCTATTCAGAAAAAATTTTGAATATATAAAGGATTTTCATTTAAAGAAATCTAAATGAGGCATTTTAAAAAGCTGCTGTAGAAGAAAACTGCAAAACAGAACCTCTTCAGGAAAGGAATGATATAAGACAGCCATCATGTTTGGATATAATCAACCTCTGACAAGCAGGAGGCCTGTTTATAATCAACCTTTGATAGGAAAATCCTGTCAAACACACACAGACACACTCCTTTGCATACCCTTAAATGTTCTACATACAAACATGCTAATTTTTACTGGTTCTCCTTTATACTAGATGCTCATTTTATATAATTAATACCAGCTAGAAAGTCTATGCAATAGGATTTATAATAGTTCAAATAATAGTACCATAAATATTCCTCCATCTACAGTATGTGTTTCTAATATTTTTATAATCATTCTATTCTGCTCTTTTAAATATTTACATGAGAATCTCATGCAAGAATGTTTGAAAGTGCAAGATTCACAGTAACTTAAAATCAACCTCAATGTTCATCAACAGGGAAATGTGCTAAAGAAACATCTATGGATATATGCAATAACATAAATGCATTTTTTTGTTGTTGTTTTGTGGTACCCTGAATCAACTCAGGACCCTGCGCTTACCACGCAGGTGATTATGCCACTGAACTATCTCTCTGGCCCTCATAAACACATTTTGAAAGCCTAACTTTGTGCCCGAAGACACTATGATTTCATTTAAATGTAGTTCAAATGAGGGAGAGGATCACCAGGAAGAGAACAATGGAAACTTCTGAGGAAAGCGATCAGTCTGGTATCCTGATGAAGGGGAAGTCAAACTGGTAATACTGCTGCCAAAATGCCAACTCTAAATCTGGAAACTGTGCATCTCATAACCTGGAATGACACCTCAGCACAACATTTACTCTCAATTGAATATTTACTTTCAATTGCCAATTAAACTACACCAAGCCTGTATACTACTTTTGAAATAATAAAACATTTTAAATCAACCTTAAGACAAGGCAATACTCTTTCCTCAAGGTCTTTTTTCAGATTTCAAGTATAATGCAAAATTTTAATTTATATACTGTCAAAGCCAGCACATCAAAGCATGTAACTTTTGTTTTTTTCTGGCAAAACTGGGGATTGAACTCAGATCCTTGTGCTTGCCAGGGAAGCGCTTATTCTACTAAGCCATCTCCCCGGCCCCTTAAAGTATATAACTTTTAACATCCTATCTAGATTTTTTCCCTGTGTTGAAAAGCTCACCAAGCACCAGGCATGGTGGCATGTGCGTAATTCTAGCACTGGTGAGGCTAAGCACTTGAGATCCCCACCAGTCTGAGGACAGCCTGAGCTATGTAGTGAAACCCTATCTCAAAACAAAAACAAAAATGAGAGAAAAAGAAAAGAAAGAAAAAAAAAAATCTCATTTGCTAACTAGTAAGTGCTTTGTTTGATATTCTTTTATTTTATCACTTTTGGGTGGGAGTGTGGCTTGGCAGTACAAAGCCTGCCTAGCATGCCCATGGCCTAGGTTTCATCCCCAGCACTCCAAAAACAAGAAACAAATTTCCAGATTGGAATTTAGTCATGGTTATACGTACCTACAAAGGAAGCTGGAAATAGCTGGGCAACTACACGCTCTGTTAAATCTCAGGGACTCTTCTACTACAAAGGGGGGAGAATGCATATCAAGAAGCAATCGGCAGTCTCCTCTATATGGAATGGTGAAGGGTGGTGACAGTTCTGCAGACTAAGCCCATCCTTAGGCAAAGCACAGGGATCGACGTCTGGCACCACATGCCGTGCTGGCCCTGCCCCGGGCACGCTGAGCCAGCAGTAGAGTCTGGGCATGGTGGTGCACACCTACAATTCCAACACTAGGGAGGCAGAGAACAGGAAGATCACTAAGAGTCCCAGCTTTAGTGAGACCCTGCACAACAAAACAAATAAACAAATATGGACGTACTGAGAATACATGGAATGATGAGGGGACTGGATAAGAAAGACTGTCCAATAAAATCTTGTACTCTGTCTTATACAGGAAACAGTATGCAAAGAAAAGCTGCCAGCTACAAAACTGTTAATTTAGACAAAAACATTTTGTTAAGAAATTACTATAATCCTGAATGCCTTAATCTAGCAATCATCACAGTGGCAGGGAAAACAACACCTCATAAACACAAGTAAAATTAGGGCGTGATTTTCTAGTCTGACCTATTCTTGTCTGAATATTTTTGTTCTTATTTCTTATTCTAATGTGTAAAGGGACTGCTCAGAATTTCAATTTTGTCACCTTCTTGGAAACTGATCTTAAACATTTTGGCATATTATAACCCTGTAGTAGAGAACCCCTTAAAAGAAGTCTTAGAACAATATCCCTAAATTACTTGTTTTCACAGGCTAGATTTACCTAAAGCCCATTTGGTTTGTTTTTGAGACAGGGTCCATCACATAGTGTAGGCTGGCCTTAAACTCAAATCTCCTGCCTCAGCCTCCCAAGTGCTACGATCATAAGTGTGCCACCACACTCAGCAAAAAACAAACAAACTAACAAACATACATTTAGCTTAAAACTATACTGTTTTTTCAAAATGTGGTAAGTCTGTAGGGCCAGCCAGATAGCTCAGTGGACTGATGAGACTGGGCATGGTGGTACGCACCTACAATCCCAGCGCTTCGGAGACTGAAAACAAGAGGAAAACTATGAGTCCGATCTATGTAGTGAGACCCTGTAGACCCTGTACTAAATGCATTTAAGCCCAAAGTCCTGAGTTAGGATTGCTGGTAATACACACCATGCCAGCCCCAGAACCAGGTGTGGTGGCACACACCTGTAACTCCAGTACTAGGGAGGCTGAGACAGGAAGATCACCATGAATCCAAACTGTATAGTGAGACCCTATATCCAAAAAAATTAAATAAAAATTAAAAAGAATCACAATGTATTATTATTATTTAAGATGAATAAACTCAAGAGATCAAATAGTTTTAGTTAAAAGGAGGAGGAGAAGGAGGAAGAGGAGGAGCTTTGGTAAAGTTCTTAGGTCAACACGCTCCACTGTTAAGTCTAATGCTCAAAATGAACAGTATCTCTGGCTTCCACTGTCAATCTTTCAACCATTCCTTCTCATTACTTTCCAAATAATCCTACTATCATCTGTTCAGGGTTAATGTTTTTAGCAAAAATTGTTTTAAAGACATTTTTGGAGAACTTTGATCAACAGATACTTAACATTAGGCCCTTCAAAAGAAGAAACAGAAGTGCACAAGTTGACAGTACACACTGTGTGCTCACCCAAGACTTGGGGCCTCTGTACACAGGCAGGTCTGTGGTGGCATCTGGCTGGGCAGGGCAGGCACTGGTGCATCACTGATCCTTTGCTGCAGGAAGCTCAGTCATTCCCACACTGACACCTGCTAGGCCCGATCCTATGGCACAGGCTTCTGCTCTCTACTTGAGATGACTTCCCCACCACAAACCCTTGTGAATTCTTGCTTTACTGTAAACTCCACAGTGATTTCCACAGAGAGCTATCATCTCCGCTTGTTTTCACCATCCTTGAAAATGTACTATGCCTGTTAGCACAAGGGCTCGCTTGTCAGCAGCTCATCTTTCTGTCCCTCCCCAGGTCAGCACAGAGCTTGCCACAGACATTAAGTAGAAAAACCAACAGGCCAGGCAAGAGCGGCGTATTAGGCAAGCTGAGTACGGTGGTACATTTCTCTAATCCTCACACTCCAGAGGCAGAGGCAGAGGCAGAGGACTGCAGTAAATTTGAGGCCAGCCTCAGCTACATAGTGAGTTCAAGGCCTGTCTGAACTACACAGCAAGAACTTGCCTAAAGAAAAAAAACAAAACAAAACAAGCAAACAAACACAATCCAGTAAAACACGGTCCTGATGCATAAAAGAAAATTGCACTCAACTTAAAAATCGTAATTTAGTTAAGAAAGTTGTATCTGTGGGCCAGGAAGATGGTTCAGTGGAATAAGTGCTTCCCTGGCAAGCACAAGGCACAAGGGCCTGAGTTCAAACCCTAGTTCAGCAAACAAAACAAAACAAAACAAAACAACAACAACAACAAAGAAAACCATTTTCCCTTTAGGAAACACTGTTAATGCTAACTTAAAAATAGCAGGAATCTTTAAAGTGCTACAATTAGAACTTTAAATATGATAGACCAGAACAATCACTCAAATGCATACTGAAACAGATTTGAAGGGCATCTCATGCTCAGCATTGACTTTTGGGATGCAGTAGGGAGGAAAGCAAGGACTTTTGTAGTGATCTACATAAATTTATTTTTATTTTGAGACAAGGGCTTGTTGAGATTATAGGTATGTGCCACCACACCCCAGCTTTTTAAACAAGTTTAAGAAAATAGGGACACTCATGTTCTGAAAATACCTAACACTAGAATTTCATACTAAAATGACACATGTATTTTACCTATTATTTTATTAGAGCCTTAATTGTGAGATATATGGAACTTGCCTTTTTGGTCAAGAAAGGAGAAAATTATTTTAGAGATGTATCAAGCTAAGTTTCAAGTAATTATGTTACTTGACTATAGGAACACAGCTCACTAACTTGTAGCACCTGGAGCAGTGGAGGCAAACCTGGGCTCCTGAGTCACTGTGAGCTGCTAGTATCTCTGAATGCTCCAGAAGGCCCGTGATCCCTGGCCTCCAGTCAGGAGTCACTGTCTCCCAGTTATGCTAGAAGTAAAGTGACACATAAGACAGATGACGAACAGAAGCCCGCTGCAGTCTAGGTGTAGACAGAAAATACAAAGGTAAGAAAACTAGAGATACATACAGATGGTTTCAAAGAATGT
The DNA here is from genome assembly GCA_004027165.1 of Ctenomys sociabilis. Taxonomy (NCBI): domain Eukaryota; kingdom Metazoa; phylum Chordata; class Mammalia; order Rodentia; family Ctenomyidae; genus Ctenomys; species Ctenomys sociabilis. The sequence continues at coordinate 57,236 of PVKA01007595.1, read as the reverse complement.
GGTAAATTATAAATGTAACAGATTTGAGTTCCTTAATATGATACCAATGTATGAACTGCACAATTCTGGAATCCTTTTAAACACATTCTGAGTTGACTCTTAATGCACATTCATAAACTCATTTTTCAAATTCACAGGTATAAATACTGAGAATGAATTTAGGAAAAGGAAGTCAAATTGGTATATTTCTCATCTTCATATCAACCCATTTTCTTTTCTTTTTTTAATAAATCAAGTATTTATTTATTTATTTATTTATTTATTTATTTATTTATTTGTCAGAACTGGGGATTGAACTTAGGCCCTTGCACTTGCCAGGCAAGCACTTATTTTACTGAGCTATCTCCCTGGCCCCTCAACCCATTTTCTAGTATTTTTTTTACACTTCTTTTAAGAATAAAATAACTTTGAGTTAAATGGTATGCAAAAAGTGGCATTAACAAGAATGATACTACTAGTTTTAAGCAACTTTACTGTAAACCCCTAATTAAAATTTCTTACAGTCCAAATTTATTTTTCTCTTGACAGTACTCAGAAACAAACAGAGCACCCTGCACACACACTACCACTGAGCAACACCCCAACCTCAATTTCATGTTTCAACAGATTTGTACAAGATCAAATTTATGAAATGATGTAAATATGATTATGCCGCCACCTATTGTCTGAATATAAAATGACATAATCACTATTACATGATATGGTGGAGGAAAAAATCCACGGACAACGCTATTAGAACAAATAATTTTGCCAGGTGTGATGGCACAGGCCTGTAATCCTAGCACTCAGGAGACAGAGGCAGTAGGATCACTGTGACCTCAAGGTCAGCCTGAACTACACAGCAAGATCCTGTCTCAAAAAAACAGAACAATTATTTTGTGACAGAATAACAAAACTCTTTGAAAACTGATCCTATTTAAAGTCACTATGAGCATCTATTAGAAAAATGTGATACCTAAAGCCAAATTCTGTGAGGCAGAAAGACACACGTATATTCCTGGAACTCTAGAGGCCGAGGCAAGAGGATCACATGACTCAGTTTGGGCAGCTTACACCACATGGCTCTAATTATGTTTCTCATCTTTATACTAATTAAATGAAATCAGAGTCACCCAGCAGGGAGATGTATGACTTACAGCCTCACTGAGAAGGGGTTAAAGACTGCCTGAACTACATAGTGAGACTCTGCCTCAAAAAAACAAAAAAAGCCAAATCATAATACTTTGTGTTTAAAATAAAAAAAGATCTATAAAACAAGAGGAAATTAAGACAATTACATATTGAATCATTATTAAAATTGTACTTTAAAGCTGGTGGAGCATGCCTGTAATCCCAGCATTCGGGAGGCTGAGGCAGGAGGATTGTTGTGAGTTCGAGACCAGCCTGAGCTACAAAGTGAGTTTAAGGCCAGCCTGAACTGCACAGTGAGACCCTGTCTCAAAAAGACAAAAATAAATAAATAAAATAAAATAAAGTAAAATAAAATTGTACTTTAGGGGCAACACTCTTGGATCCCCCTCTGTCCCTCTCTCAAGACAAAAGCTTTCTTTCCCCCAATAAATATTCTGCTCTTAAAAAATAAATGAATAAATAAAAGAGTATTTTAAAAGACACAAAAAATTTGGAACAAGTTGCAAAAGAAATCAAGTATTATACAGCTGTTTAAATACTGGGGAAAAACATCAAGCAACACATAGCAGTGAATGTAGGCAAATTGTATTTTCCGATGATAGCTGCAAATGTCTCTCACATTCTGGGGTGACAGAGAAGCACTAGAGGATGTCAGACCGATGTGTGAAGACCAAGGAGAACAGAGGTAACATAAAGGCAGGAAAAAACCCACTGAAAATAGAGACTAAATGGTTTTGTGAATTTGCAACTTTCATTTGTTTTCTTTGAGAGAGGGTCTTATTATGTAGGTCTCAATACTGGGTTACATGTGGGCATCCTCAAGCCTGGCTTTTGCAACTTTCTGGCATATTTTTATTTACAATGAATGAATGCATCAGGAACCTGGAGACTCAGAAGAAGGTTCCTGAGACAGCCAGATTTGCTACTTACATCCTTCCTTCTCCATCCTCTCAAACACTATAAAGACTCCAATCTCTCACCCTGACAGCACAGTTCTTCTCTGGAAACGCACATCTGCAATGTAGTCTGATCTGAATGAACTCTGGTGTTTTCTTACTGTGATCTTGGTAAATTCTTTCACCGCCTACTTCTCCACACCATGGTACATAGTAGCGGACCCTCCAGATGCAGCCAATACCAACTGCTCAAACGAGTCCTTCCCAAATTACTAGGCTATAAAAACATGAGCAAAATAGAATAGTTTAAGCCTGTAAATTTTGGGATGGTTTGTTATGTAGCTAAAATAAAAACTGGTTCCCAAAGTATGGTGTCACTTTAGAAAAACAAAATTATATGTCTCTGGCTTTGACACTGGGTGGGGAGCTTCAAATTTGAGTAAAATCCAGATGTGGTGCACAGCTACGATCCCAGCACTCAAGAAGCTGAGGCCAGCCTGGATTACTTAGTGGGACCCTGACTCAAAAAAAAAAAAAAATAAATAAATAAAAATAAAGACTAACAGTTACACCGACTAGCCTGGAGCTGACACTAAGAGGATTTGGTGATAACGAGCTGTCTCAATTTTCAAGCACAAATTAATGAAGCACAGCATTATCCAAAAACAATTCCGGAAGATTCAGTTTCTGAAGTTCTCTGGTGATTTGACTAAAGGATATTCAAAATGCTTGCTTAATGGCAATGGCTTCCTCAGTCAATACAATTAAAGTTTTCATATCATGTAAAATTTAATGGCCAGGACAATCAAAACCATGAACACCAAGATCAGCTATAGGAAACACAGGATGATATCTGCATCCAAATTCTTAGGAACATCAGTGTCTCAAATATGAAAAAAGACACAAGTGCTCCATCCTTAGTGGGCCGCACATGTGTGCAGCGTGATTTCCTTCCTATCTCCTTAGCATAACAGGTATATTACTGAACTGAGTTACCAACTGAGTTTATATACTTTTAAAGCAGTGAGATAAGGTGAATTCAATCACATACTATCTGAATTTGTTATGGATCTGTGGCAATAATACATTATATGTATATAGTCACATGGAGTGTCATTTAATTATATTGTCAATTTAATATGCTTGATGACAGTATCATTTAAACAGAATTTTACAGCTGGGCGGTATGGTTCATACCTATTACCCTAGCACTCCATGGGGCTGCGGTCAAAGGATCCTGTTTGAGGCTAGCCTGCACAACTTAGCAAGATGTTGTATCAGAATAAAAAACAAGGGATATAGCTCAGCATCAAGGCCTTGGGTTCAGTTATTACTACTGCGGGGAAGGAGGTTTTAGGACTTTTCTATCCATCCTTGTTTGGTCATAGAATGGATTATTTATTATATGACACTATGATATGTAATCTCCCTGCCTATTATTAATTATGCTAGTAATATTTAGCTCAGAAGAATTTTACAATTGGTACAATTACAAAAATGAAATCTAATGGAATTGTTTCAAAAATTTAGACCTTAAAATTTAACATTCTAGCTTTAGCTTGAAAGGGTACTGTTCTGATAATGGTATCCTATACTAATAAGAAATACAATAAAACTCAACAAAATATAATTCCCATTGGTTTGAGAGGTGTGTGTGTGTGTGAGATATTGGAAATTGAAACCAGTTTTTCACACATGCTGGGAAAGTAATCTTCCACTGAGCTACACTCTCAGTACTTTTTAAGATTGAGTTACCAGGCACAGTGACACATGCCTATAATCCCAGTACTTTGGGAAGCTGGAGTAGGATTGCAAGCTCAACCCCAGCCTGGGGTTATATAAGACTCTCTCAAAATAAAATATAAAACAGTCTAAGGATGTAGCTCAGTATAAAGATTTTAGGATTAATTTTTGGTGCCACAAACAAAACAAGTAGAACTGAGATAGGGTCTTGTTGAATTACCTAGTCTGGCCTCAAACTTGCAAGCCTCTTGCCTCAGTCTCCCAAGTATGTAGATTACAGCTCTGTGCTACCATGTCCCACCCTTTTAACTTCATAAATCAGAAAAATCTAAATAAACTTAAGGGATACCAAGAACAAGAAAGCATATGAGCCTTTTGGATTATATCTTCTCTAATTCAACTACCTTGCTGATTAAACCAGAAAGCTGATAAATGATTGGAAATAGGGCTGGGGAGATAGCTCAGTGGCATAAGTGCCTATCTGGCAACGTCCTGAGTTTGATCCTTGGTACAAAAAAAAGGAAGCAAACAAACAAAAAAGTTAAACTGTAATGATGGACTTTTGTACTATTTCTTTTTAAATAGTTGAATCAGGAAGCTAAAATTGGGCCAGCCAAATAGCTCAGTGGATTAAAGTGCCTGCGTAAGCAGATGCAGGGGCCAGTGCCATGCTGGTGTCAGTGCCGCAGCACGCTGAAACAGCCATCGAGACTGGGTGTGGGGGCATGTGCCTGTAATCCCTGCACCTGGGAGGCTGTGAACAAGAGGATCACTCTGGGCCCAATCTATGCAGTGAGACCCTGTAGACCCTGCCCTAAAATACAAAAATAAAGAAGTTAAAATTACCTTCAACTTTATGTCTGTTTTACTCTTATATGTTAGCAGTTCTATCTTAATACTCAGGAAAAATTAAAGTGTATTAGTTTATCTACAAATTAAATATTCTCTATAAAGAGCCATATATAGTAGTTAAAGTAGTAAAGACTTTAGGCTCATACGTGAAAAGGTAAAACTGAATAAATTATATAAATGGAAAAAAGTTTACTAATTTCTTTTATTTTCTGTATTTTAGGGAAGGGTCTACAGGGTGTTCAAGGTCTAATAGATTGGACTCACAGTGATTCTATGTTCAGCCCTGCAAGTGCTGGAATTACAGGCGTGTGCCACCATACCCAGTCTCAACTACCCTCTCAGCATACCATGGGGGCAGGGCTGGGAAGCAGGCCCTGGAATCCAAAGCACAGGCCCTGGAATCAAAGCACCAGAATCAAAGCAACGGCCCCTGTGCCTATTTGCAGGCACTTTAATCCACTGACTAATTTCTTATTGATGAAATTAAAAATATAGGACAGGTATCGTGGCCTACAACTATAATTCCAGCACTCAGAAGACTGAAGATTGTGATGAATTCAAGATCAGCCTGGGCAGCACAGTGAGTTTCAAAGCCAGCTTGAAAACATAGCAAGACATTCTCAAAAAATTAAAAAACGAACAAATAGCAGAAATTAAAAATATGAAACTGAGCATGGCAGTACATGTTTGTAATGCTAACATCAGGAAGCAGAAGCAGGACAATTGCCATGATTTTGAGGCCAGCCTAGTTCATATAGCGAGAACCTGTCTCAACAATCCCCTCCAAAAGAAATTAAAAGTATGAATATAATAATGTTTATTAATGCAAACAACACTACTATGTTCTTTGAACAAAAGAATAGTACTAGTGATACTGTTATGTATCACTTAATTGGAGTTCAAATTTATGCTTTCATTTATCAAAATCAATTCAAATGTTCACCTGTCAAGTACGATGAGCATATTTATTTCTTGGAAGTTATTTATTACATTCGTCTGATACAGTATTTTCCTTTTAATGTGCTGCTACATTGCTGATTCAACACCTTCAAGGTGAGAGCAAAGTTTCTTAAATGCACAGGTAGTAAATATATTTTGAAACATGAAAATTTCCTTGGCACTTGTATTCAGGTCTGACAAACACCCTTAAAAATGCAGCTCAAGCTTAGAAATGCATCAGCTGCCAATGTGTGATAATGAAGATCTTGTTTTAATTCGATAGCTCTGGAAGCATACAAAACACACAAAAATTTCATGTGACTCAAATGCTAACAGCTGTTATCAAACTGACCGTATATGTCACTAATAAGCAGTTTTGTCCTTGCAATTCTAAGTACAATTTATCAATTCCATATTAATTAAAAATCTAGTAAATCTGCAGCAAAAACTAATTTCCAGGTAGGCATGAAGACTGCCAAGCTATCTCCCCAGCCAAAAACTAATTTCCAGAATGATTCAGAAAATCTAAGCTGTAGACCCAAGCTGAAACAAAGAGCCACAAAACTACCACTGCTAAGCCATGAAAATTTCAGGTTCTATTTCTAATATAAAACTCACAGAACTGATAAGTCCATACGAGTGAATAAAGTCCATTACTGACACTAGTGTTTTAACAGCACACAACAAATTAAACTATAAAACGTGATGAATGTAATGAATAGCCACTGTCTTTAATGTAGGGACTTTTGCCTCACAAATATTTTTAGTACCATTAACTACAACACATCTTAATAGATTCCACTATGTAGATTCCATTTTGTATTTTCATAGATTGTAGATTGTTAATGTAGTACCATTAATTATAACACATCCTAGTAGATTCCACTATGTATTTTCATAGATTGTTTGAACATATATATTCTTTGAACATGCTTTCTCATATAACTGTTTCACATAGACAATTCAGAGCACCTAATTCTGTCAATTCAAACTCAGTGTTTACTTGAATAACTAAGCAGTGTCAGTAACATTTATATAGTTACCTTGAACAAAAGAAATGTTCTTAATTTGTCTTGATTTTTAATAAACTACTTACTGAAGATGCTCTGAATGTCAACTCTTCAAGCAACTATTCTTGCTGAGAAGCTAACAATCTTAAATCTATTTTCTCTGGGCATATTTTGTCAGTGGCATGAACTCATCATTAGTAAAAAATTTTTTTGGGCTTGGCCTACAAATAAATTATTCAGCTTTACTTGCAGTCTTTTATTCTTGTGAAAAAATTCTGCTGTAATTAAAAATCCCACTTTACATTTTTTTCCCTGACCATTGCTTTCCTTATTTAGAAATAATGTTTGTGCCAAACATTTAGCATGGTAACATCTGTTTACTGCAGTCTTTTAGGACAGCTATAGAGCTATAGTATTATTTCATGACAAACACAATATACAGTGCTACTTACTTTAATAATAAAATAATTCACTGCTCCTTAAAAGCACAACATTTAAAACTATTTCTATAGCAGGGCAGGGTGGTGTACGCCTGCAACGCCAGGTGAGTGAATTCAGGCATCTGAATGTATGAGGCCAGAGCAAGATCCTGTCTCAAAAAACCAAATCTCAAGCAAACAAAAAAGCACATAAAAGTGATTTCTCTAGTTTTGACATGATGGTATGCAAGACAATAAAAAGAAATAACATGTTCCAGTTTGGCAACATGTGTGGCATTCAAAATACTATAGAATTATAACCCCTCACTACAATTTGGAGTGTGCTGAGTAACTGAAGTGACGAGAACACCACATGTCCAGTTTCTGTAACAATTACTAAGCTGTTGAGATGCAAATGTGTTCATTAAAACTATGCCTACTATAATTTGGGTATATTATTTTCATGTGTCCCAAAGTAGTTTCTTTTTGCTTTCTGACATAGTGTCTTGTTATGTAGATCAGGCCAACCTTGAACTAAGTAGTCTAGGTTGGCTTCGAAATTGTGGCAATCTTTTTGCCTCAACCTCCTCAGTGTTAGGATTGTGGCACTTGTCACTACACCCTGTCCAAAGTACCTTGTTCTCCTAATTTGTTCCACATTCCATTTAAAAATATGTAAACTGCGCAAGTGTCACAATCCTCTAATACCAACATGCAGAAGGCTGAGGGAGGAGGGCTGCTCCAAGTTCAAGGCCAGCCTGGACTAAAGAGAAACCCTGTCTCAAAACAAAAAGTAAAAGCCATTTTTAGCACAGAGGCCATGAAAAAACATACTGGCTCATAGTCTGCTAATTCCCAACTGAAATCATTTCATAATGATTGCACTGAAAGACAATGCAGTATAGAAATTTGACTCAGACCACACAGCCAGCGGGCAGACTAGCTAAACTTCTGTTACCCCGTCTGCACAATGCAGATGTTAGTACTCACCTCACAAGTTGCTGTAAGGATAAACTGAATGAATATGTAAGTCATTTATTTAGAACAATAGCTAATATATGGTAAATGTATTAGCTATTAATATTTACTAAGCAGAATAAAACTGCAAATGAGTCTCAATTCCTATTGGCAACTCTGCATGCTTTAAAACTTCTACTATGGGTTGGAGGCAAGTTGTCTTCTTAGAAGAATACAGATAGTCTTTGAGTATGACAATTACAAAGTACCTCACTGTCAGTAATTGATTCAGTAATACTGCCCAAATCCTATCCGCATTTTCATTCCCCTACTATCCGAACAGTGCAGGACTGTTTGTCTATTAGGTAGGAGAGCCTTGGTTCCATCCTCAGCATCACAAAACCAAAACAAAACCCCATACCCACAAATTGCTCCATGTCACTTCTTTGTCAGATGTTGGCTCCAGCTCACCCCCTAAAAATGATTTCTAAATGGGTTGGCTCTTATAAAGTTCTCTGCATATCTCAATTAGTAAAACACTGAATGGGACTGGTACAGATATGTACCTTTATTACTCTGGGATACATCAGCTGATCTACTTTCCAAAGTATATAAAAACCACCTCAAAAGTGGGATTTATTCATTATTTAATATGCATTAGTGGCATTCCCTTCACAACTTCCTCACTAAGGATTCAGGAAGTAAATACTGGCCTTTTCCTTTCTTTTTCATCAGCTCTGACCCATATAATTAAATATACCCTGGATACACAATAAAATATGGTTTCTCTGGATGATTTCATTTTCATTTCTGCTTCTTAATTTTTTGTTTTATATGAACCACTTCTAGGGGTAGAAAGACAAAACGTACTATCAGACAGTTTGGAAAATATATAAAGTGTTTTAAATAGTGATTTAAATTACAGTTGTAATAGCTACTTACCCACAACCAGCCCACATTCAGGACAGATCATATCACCAGCTCTGTAGTCCTCCACTAAAATTGCATCTGGATGGTTTGGACATGTGACTCTTGGAAGAGCATCCGTACTAAATAAAAAATAAAAATAAAAGATTAAAAAAAAAATATCCTCACAACAAAGATGTAACAAGTCTGTTAAGGGGAAGGAATAGGCTAGGACTATATCTCAGTAGCAGAGCAGTTGGCTAGGACAGGTCCAACCCCCATTACAATCAAAAACCAGAAACAAAAACAAACAAAACCCCCAAAGTAATAAAGACATGTAATATAAATGTAATCATTACTTCTGGAGGTATGATCTCATAATCATAAATGTCTGATACCACTAAAAATCAGCCCTTTTAAAAAAATGAAGTGGGGGCTGAGGAGATGGCTCAGTGGAATAAGCGCTTCCCTGGCAAGCGCAAGGGCATGAGTTCAATCCCTGATTCCACAGGGGGAAAAGAAAAGGGGGGGAGGGCTGGTGAGATAGCTCAGCAGACTAAGCATTTGCTTTAGCAAGCAAAAGGATCAGGGTTCAATCTCCTATCTCACATGCTGAGAAGGTACTGGCTCTTCCCCCAGGGTGCACTGAGCCAGGCATGATGGCACATGCCTGTAATCCTAGTGCTGGAGAGGCTGAAAACAGAAGGATGACTAGAAGTCCGAACTGTGTAGTAAGACCCTGTACCAAATACATAAAATGAAAAAACAAAACAAATGAAGTAATAAACTAGGTGTGCTGTCACATACCTATGATCCCAGCACTTAAGAGACTGAGGAAGAAGGATCACTATGAATTCAAGGCCAGTCTGAGTTACACCATGAGATTAAGGCCAGACTGAACTACATAGGAAGACCCTGACTCAATAATCAAGCAAAATAATAAAATAACTAAAGTAGCACACTAAGTTATTATGTTGTGGTCATCAAACATACATCTACAGACAAAATCAACTTTTAAAAATACAGATTATATTTCTCATGCTAGAAAATACAACTCAGAATACTAATGATCAATTCAGAAGATGAACTGGACAATGGATCAAATCATCCAAAGCTTTCAAATGGATCTTCTCCCTGGAAAAAAAGTGGGGATTACTTTAAATTTATAGATATTCCACAATAACTTGTTAGGAAAATGTTTCATAAAATTAAACAGTAGATATAAATTTTGATAAACTTGAAATAAAAGAAAACATTAGCAAAAGAAGAGTAATTATAAAATGTATATAGAACACTATGCAAAGGACTGTTACAGTACTTTGTCACTATTAAAAATAGAAAAATCTTAGAGTATAATGATATGGGAACATACCCAAGGCATGCTAACAGTAAAATATATATTCTAACATCAAGTATGAACTAGTTGCATCCAGTAATACAGATAAATCTCAAGACAATGACCTGAAAACTAGACAGTGGAATACATGTGCCACTTATTCAAACTTTAAAAGGTGCAAATCAAAATTTATGATGTTTGAATTCAGAATGCAGTTTTCTGTGGAAAGAGTAATGACTGGGGACACAAAGGAGACTTTCCTAGTGTCATAGTTAGTATCTGATTTTTTTTAAACTTAGGTGGCAGGTATGTGTATGGGCTCACCGTATAACTGAATTAATACATTTAAAGCTATCTCCCTGGCTGTGTTTGCTCTATCATCACACACACAAAAAGAAAGCACATGGCAACAAACAGGGTTGGGGGGAGGGGGAGGGAAGGCTAAAAATGCATGTTTGCTAAAGCATAATCACTGGGAAAATAAAAAACTGGTTAAGTCTGGCTGCTTTGGGGAGGATTAGATAGCAACCACTTTTTTGCAGTCTTTTGTACTCTTGCTTTTGTCTATGTTCTCTATCCAAAATAAAATCAAATCATTGTAACGTAGTTAATTTTGGAAAAACTTGCATCAAATTACCCACAAATCAAGAACACCGGGTGGAGGGAGTAGAAAGAAACAAGAAGGAGGAAACACCACCAGTAACATTAAAACAACTTAGGGGGCTGGGGATTTGGATCAGCAGTAGAATGCTTGTCTAGCAAGCTGGAAGCTCTGGGTTCGGCCCTCGGCACCAAATACAAAACTAAACAAACAAACAAACAAAAAAAAACTTGGGCCATGGAAGTGGCAGGTAATGCTAAACCTCATTTTGCAGCTATTATGCAGTGTCTACTTCGATACTGGCATCACTAGTGATACTAGCCAGATGCTATGTATTTAATGATACACAGTGATACACAGTACATTTATTACCACTGGTCTTAACAATCTGCAATATAGGCACAAACTCAATTTTAAAGATTATGCTCAGAAAACGACTTTCTTGGGATAAAAAAGAGGGTCTTTACTACATGTACTATTTTAAATACTGCAACATTTTAAAAACAAAGTTTTGTGTTCTATTACATGCAAAAGCTGTGTCTATCACCACATTCACCTCCCAGATGTATTATGAGATAATTTAAGTCATATTCAGGTAACTAGAGGTGAAATTTCCCATCTGTGTACAAGGAAGCCTTACCACAGAACACCACACCCAGACTGAAGGAATACTCAAAGAATCAGAACCAGTAAACAAGGGTGTCATTGGCTTTGTATTTCCCAAGACATTAGCTTTCCACTTGGTGTTTTTTTCTAAACAATAAAATGTTAAGCCTTGCCAGATACCAGAGGGGACCTGGACTCTCAGCTTGCTGAACAACCTTTCTGTGGTGAAATTTATCAATTCAGAAAACAGGAGGAGGAAAATCGTGCAAGAGCTGCCTTTCAGAAGGTGCAAAATTTCAATTTTATTCTTCACATCTTCTATTAACTATAAGTCAGTTGTGGTAATTGGAACAGTATCTCACACTTCACAATCACTAACCTTGGAAAAGTCAACATTAGCCTCATCCTATCGATTCATATGAAAAAATACTAGTATCTACCTCGTAGTGGCAGTGAGAGAATTAAGAGGTCTCTGAAGACACTGCGTACTTTCCTATGGATGAGTATGTAACGTTCAAAAATGTACAAAAGAATGACTTCGCAACACAATTTTCTGCAGGCACGATTTTCTTCAAAGTGCACGCAGACAGCACACTGGCCAAAAAAAAAAAAAAAAAAAAAAAATCCTTCAGCGGGAAATTAATCATCTCGGAGATGCGACGCGCTTCCACCTCAGGGGGCGGCCGGGATGGCCATCAGTTCCCATCCGGCTCGCCATTGCTGACGTCGCCAACTTTCTACCTGTCAGACATACGGGGGGACCTGGGAACAGCCGTTTCGCCCCCTCCGGAAAGGAGGAATCCGAGACCCTCGCACTGCACGGACCTTAGATGAAGCAACAAGCGCAGAAAAGAGAATTAAGCAGATTACAAAGCGAGTCCCGGCGCTAAGGTCACAGAGACCCCCGCGGCAGAGGCCGGAGGGGACGACGCCGGACGCCGAGGCGGGGACGCCGCGGCTCGGCACCCCAGACGCCCCTGCAAGGCGCCGCCGTCCGGAGGGGGTCCCGGCCCCGGCCATCCAGTCCGGCCGCCTCTCCCCGAACCTCGCGGCGCCGTGGCCTATCCAGCCGCCCGCAAAAAGGCCGAGGAACGCCGGGCGCCCGTCGCTCGGCCAGCCCGGATCGGCCCGACTCACTAACCGGCTGGTAGACGCCATCTTCGCCGCCACCGCAGTACCAACAGCTGCACCGAAAACAGGAAGCGACTGTGGCGGCGAGACGCTCGCAGACAGGCTTTTATATGCGAGTCGCCCACGTAGTCCTAAGAAGGCGCGGCTACGGGTCGGGAGACGGGCCAAGAACAGGCGAGTCTCCTGCTTTGCGTTTTCATGTTTTCTTAATTTGCCTTAGCAATTTGTTGTACTGAGGCGCAAATCAACGAAACTGCCTGATAGACGTCTCAGAGGAACTCTGCAAAGAGACCACAGACCACGGTAGGGCTACTCTTAATCTGACTGAGTTAAAAGTGAAGAATATCTTGACTTTTGGGAGGTACCAAAACCCACAGCCCTAAACACAAATCCCTACCCACGGAGTGTTTGTTTGACTCATGATTGGTTCTTGCTAAGGTATTGGAAGAGAAATGACCGGGAGGGAGGGAGATGAGGGGAGTATGTCTCCACGACAGGTGTAATTTCATGCTCTGTCATCAGCTAATGTGCTGTGTCTATTTAGGCACACCCTTTAGCTCATCATAAGGGGTAACGGTATCTGCCTTGCATACCCTGATAGAGTTGGTAGGAGATGAAACGTAACCTTGGGAGAGTATGTGTGCCGTGAGGCACCGAGATGGGGTCGTGCCCTCATGGGGTTCCTCACCATCTGCGTTGTTCGCCTTTGCAAATTTGGCTGAAAGCTCATTATGGAAAACTTGTCAGAGCATGACGTATTGCATGAGGTTACCAGATTCATTCATTGATCAAGCTAACTTCAAAATGATAATAGAGTTAACGCTTTGCTGAACATAAGCTGCCCCTAATAACGTAGGGATTGGAGAAGAGAGGATACTGGGGGTGGGGGGTATCCACGGTGCTCAGGACTCCAGTATGGTCGCTGCTTCCTTCACTTGGGGATGAGATGTAAACAATGATCACCTTTGTATTTGGGGGCGGGTTGGAGATGCTAGCTTCTTTAGAACAAGGGGTGTGAGAGGCACAGATTTAGCAACTGAAATTTAATGGGAGTGGGAGAGCATGTTATGTTTCTCACTCTTCCCCCACCCCTTCCATTATATAATTTTGTGATTGAAAACTTGACTATAGTCCTGTGGGCTGTTAATATTTGGGAAAGTTTCAAAAATGACAACTAGTTTCAGCTGTGCAAGGTGCTGCCAGGAAACCATTTGGAGGCACGCCACCCAATTCAATAGGGTTTTCATGGTAGAGCACCTAGGGCTTACATCTAGATTTCTGCCCAAGGCCTCAAGCTGCCCTCTGTGGGGCCTTTGGGAGGTGGCTGGATCTAGGGTGTGTGATTTTTTTTTCAGTTACATTGATTTTAATACATTTATTAAAAAGATTACAAAAAATTACAAATATGCAGGAACCATAAATGTAAAATTCAGACCAACAGCTATTTTTGGGAAGAAATTGTAATAGCAAGAACATAGAATGATACACAAAAGGCTTCAGCTGTGTCTATAATCCTTTTACAAGTTTCCTTTTATTTTTCTTTCTCTTTTTTATTTATTTGCAGAACCAGGGATTGAACTCAGGCCCTTGTGATTGCCAGGAAAGTGCTTATTCCACTGAGTCATCTCCCCGGCCCCTTCTTTCTCTTTTTTAAAGAGAGTACAAGTCAAAATTAAAACAGAAAAATTACAAGTGATACAGAATTTCACTTAAACAAAGTCATATGAATTTCACAGTATTTGTTGTAACACATAGTATTATCTTCCAACTAGTTATTCATATTACCAAATCTATGTGTGTAGAATTGGAAAAAGAAAAAAAGTATAAGAAATTAACATGAGACTGGTTAAGGTTAGTTATCAGTTGCTAGTGTCATGCATTACTAACTTCACAAAAGTGTAAAGGATGGTTTTGTTGTGAAAAAAAGAGAAAAATTATATGTATACACAAGAGTTAGGATAGAATTACAGCTGTTTTCTTTTAATTGAGAATAAAAGCTTGTTTATAGTTTAGGCAAGATATCATATCTGTATCTTTGAATATGAAGACAACAATATGCAATGTATTAATTATTGCAGCCATCCTAGTAACCTGTTTTGAAACTGGTTTATTGCTGTTTTATCATTTTCCTCATTAAAATGAATAAAAAAAAGAGAAAAAGTACAAACAATTGAAAAAAGGAGATGAAACAAAGTATTAACTGCTTCTTTCCATAGACCAGCAGAAATGCATAGTACAGTTATCCAAAGCATCCTGCTTACTACATACATAGATAAATCTCTTTCCCCCTTTCCCTCTCCTGTCCTTCTCCTAAACTCAGTAACTCTTTCCTTTTGACTAAGTTCATTCCCTTTCACAGCATCTACTGCACCCTTCCGATTCCATTTTTCTGTTTCAGGTTCTCACACTAAGGAGACAATATGATGTTTGCTCATGCAGGTTTTATTTATTTATTTATCTTTTACATGCAGGTTTATTTTATTCCACTTAGAGTATGTTCCTTAGGTGCATCCATTTACAGACAAAAGATTCAAATCTATCTTGTTTTATAGCCAAATAATACTTCACTGTGTAAAAATTCCACATCTTTATCCATTCCTCAGTTGATGGGTATCTGGGTTGTTAACAGGATTTAGTTATGACAAGTTGTGCTGCTATGAACATGGGTGCACATATATTGCTGTGGTATGAACCGAAAGCTTTCACTTTAATATTTTGTTTTAAAACTAAAAAAATACTTTACTGAGGGCAAGAGGATGCAAAGACAAAAATGACAAGCATTTAATGAACCTTCTACTCTGTCCAGTGAGAGCTGGATGTTATTTGTACATCTTCTAAGGGTCCTGACCTGCTCATGACACCTTTATACAAGGGGCAACCGAGGGGCAGATTCCTTAAGTGGCCTTGGGAGACATCTCCTCAGGGCAGGAGTAAATGTTCGTGTCGCCTACTTCTTTCCTTTCTGCTTCTTGTGTACTACAAAGCAATCATTGCACGCAATGGTGAGGCCTGCAATTAGTGAGAAGCCACTCTGGAAGCCCACTGTGCCATCTCAGCACTGGTCCAGGTCCTTCATGATTTTGTCCACAGTCAGAGGGTCTTTTTGATTTTCCAAAAATCCAGGGAACTCCTTTTCTGTGAGTACTCTCAGGTCCTTCTTGGTTAAGTACAATTTGTCCCCAGAAAATTTGTGAAATATAAACATCATGGTTTCCATAGCGTGTTCCATTTGGGAGGGAATCTTAGTGAGATCTGTTGAAACCTTGGCACTGAGGTGCGGCAGACGTGGGGTGAGCGAGGACATGGCAGTGGTGAGGAGCACACCTGGGTTGCAGCCTTCACTTTAAAATCAAGAACAAGACAAGGATGCCCACTGTCTCCACAACTATTCAGTAGAGTTCTGAAAACGTTAGCCAGGGCAATTAGACAAGAGAAAGAAATAAAAGGAATAAGGATTGGAAAAGAAGAAGAGAGATTAGTATTATTTGCAGATGACATGATACTCTACATAGATGACCCCAAACGCTCCACAATAATAATAATAAATCTACAATTCTTAAATTGTAGATTTAATAACCAAATTCAGCAACATAGTAGGATACAAATTCAGCACCCAAAAATTAGTAGCATTTTTGTACACAAACAATGAACACAGTGAGAGAGAAATTAGGGGAACCCTGCCTTTCACAGTAGCATCCAAAAAAAATGAAATACTTAGGAATCAATCTCACAAAGGACATAAAATATTTACAGAGTGAAAATCATGGTACTCTTATAAAAGAGATTGAAGAGGACTTGAGAAAATGGAAAAATATTCCCTGCTCCTAGATGTGAAGAACCAACATTGTGAGAATGGCCAAACTTCCAAAATTGATATACAGATTCAATGCAATCTCCATTAAAATAACATCTGTACACTTCACAGAGCTAGAGAAAACTTTCCTCAAATTCCTTTGGAACCAGAAGACACTCAGAATAACAAAAGTAATCCTAGGAAACAAAGGAAAGGCAGGATGTATCACAATTCCTGACCTGATAATAAAGCTACTGTGATAAAATCAGCATGACACTAGCATAGAGACAGAGCACCAATGGAACAGATTAGAAGATGCAGACACAACTACAAACACTCAGCCACCTTATCTTTGATAAAGGGGCCAAACAGGCTCACTGGAAGAAAGATGGCCTCTTCAATAAATGGTGCTGAAAAAAAACTGGCTTTCCAACATGCCAAAGATGAAAACTGAACCCACACTTATCACCATGCACAAAGCTAGTCAAAATGGATCAAAGATTTAAATATTAAAATAGAGACACCAACTCTTCAGGAGGAACATGTAGGTAGAAATCTTAAAGACACAGGGGTAGGTAGAGAGTTCATGAACAAAACCAAACTACACAGGAAATAGCTCAAAGAATCAACAACTGGGATCTCATCTTTTTGAAAAGTTTCTGCACTTCAAAGCAAATCTCCAACAACATAAAAAGAAAACCCCAATCCCCAGGTCCACCAAAAAAAAAAGAAAACCCACTAACTAGGAAACAATTATAGTTAACTTTCCCTCCAACAAAGGCTTATCTAGAACATATAAAGAATTAAAAAATCAGGCCCCCCAAATTCAAAGATCCAATCCAAACATGGACATATGGGATGAATATATACTTCTTAGAGGAAAAAATGCAAATGACAAATAAATATATGAAAAAAAATGTTCAGTATCATTGGTCATTTGAGAAATGCTAATCAAAACAACACTGAGATTCCATTTCACCCCAGAAAGAATGGCTAACATCAAAGAGGTCAGCCAATAACAAATACTGGAGGGATTGTGGGGAAAAAGGAACCGTTTGCTACTGTTTGGTGGGAGTGCAGACTGGCATAAGCACTAGGGAAATCAGTGTGGAAATCCCTTCACAAGGTAGGGTTGGAGGTCCCATTCAAACCAGCTATTCTCCTCCTGGATATTTTTCCAGAAGAACTGGAAACCTCATACCACAGCAATCTAGGGTGTGAGCTTCTTGATCAAGGGTGTGATGCTGGGATTGGTTCACAATTAAGGATGTGGGTGCTCCTCACCCTAAGGCTGAGCAGCCTGGATGCAGTGTAGGACCACAGAGGGCTGTAGTTGATTGTTCCTGATATCACCTACTTGTTTCCTTGCTGCCTTGTGCCTCCTGTGAGCTGTTTCTTTACTACTCTGGTGCCAGCCAGCTATGAACTGAAGCTTCTGGAAACTGAGTCGAGTAGCCTTTTTTCTCCTTTGGCTTTGCATGACAGGTATTTTGTCTCAGCAACCAGAAAAGTAACTAAGAGGCACATCTTGGCTAGTAGAGGAGGAAAAGGGGGACCAACTAGATGTGTCTTAGGGTTCAAAAATGGGGACCTCACATCTCATGGACTTATTGTGAGTTTTCAGGAGTGTTTGTTGAAGAAAGAAGCCATCAGAGGAGGTGAAACTCCAAAGGAAGAAGAGAGAGGGACTGTTTAAATTTCTCCTGCCTCACCTAGAATATCTTTTATCTGTATAACCTGCTAAGGATTTCTTTTATTGTAGAAAGCAGCCATTTATTTTTCTTTCTCTTGGTACATTAGTAATTTATAAACTATTTTTATCAAAATTATCCCAATTAATCCTTATCTCTGAATCTGAGAACACACACACACACACACACACACACACACACACACACACACAGATTTCATCCTTAAGAATCAGCGACCTGGATTAACATTGACAAAACTTTTAGTTTTATGGAAAGTCAGTAAATTATTCTGATAATTACTTAAAATAATTTATATTAAATTAGTTCATCTCTTTAACTTAAATTTTATTTGAGCCAGGTGTGGTGGTCTTGTTTTTTTTTTTTGCCTTCAGTAGTTGAGATTTTATTGGTTGTGTTGAGGATCAGTACACATGATTCACTTTGCACATAATTCTTCACACACATACCAAAAAAAGCCATGTATTTTTCAGGTGTTCCAGTGACTTTCCAGCTTCAAATTTAGAGGCAAATTTTCTGTGAGAGGATTAAGTACCAGTATCTTCAAATGCTGACAAAGTGTTACTTAAGTCCCACCAATTCACAATTTTGTGCCACATACACTACATATTCGGATTTTTGCTCTTTCACAGCACATTAACAAAATGAGGCAAACCAGACCACCACTACCAGAGATGTTACAGAGTGCACACGCTTCTGACAGGGCAGCAATTAGGATGTAGTTTTCTTTAGGAGACAATGCTACTAAAAACTTGGAAGTCATTTAAAGTATCCAGGACATATTAAATGCAGGACTGTAATTCCAAATTGCCATTTAGTATGCTTTGTATCGCAGGATATAAAACTAACCCCCTCCTATGGAATGTTAAGCTGACACCCAAGACAGTCAAAGCCTGCCATAATTCAATATCCCACTATTTCTGGTTGTACCAAAAAATAAGCAAGCAGAGAATGATTTCACCTCTTAAAAAAATCATTTACACTTAAAAAATGCGATGAGGTGGGATTCCCTCCTTTTCTAAAATGTTTCTAGAGCTACTATAAACTTGCATTTGCAAAACAGTTGATAAAAATATTCCTCTGGATTGTACAAGAAGGGAGACTGGGAGCATGATAAGACACGGTGTGTGATTCATCAGACTTGGCTTCTTTCTCTTCTGCTTCATCAGGGGCTGCACTCTCATTTTTCGTTCCTCCACTCTCCGCAGGTAAATCTTCCTTGGTTTCTTTTTTTTTTTTTTTGTCTTTTTGAGACAGGGTCTCACTATGCAGTTCAGGCTGGCCTTAAGCTCACTTTGTAGCTCAGGCTGGTCTCGAACTCACAACTATTCTCCTGCCTCAGCCTCCTGAGTGCTGGGATTACAGGCATGTGCCACCACGCCCGGCTTTCCTTGGTTTCTTGATTAGCCACTTCAGCCTGGTTTCCCTTGGCTCCCCTTTTTCCTTTTGCTTGCACTTTTTTGTCCTTAGATTTACCTTTTCCTGGGGCCTTTTATGTTTTCGTTTCCACTTTAGCTGGAACAGGTTTAGCCGACAACCTCGCCGACCTCCTCTTGGGCTGCTTTTTCGCGGCCTCTGAGGCTGCGCTGACCTTCCTCTCGGGCATCTTAGCGGGGCGGGGCGTGGGGAAGCTGCGGGTCATCGAGGTGCCCGGGAGCCCAGCCGAGCTACGGAGCTCCACCGCTGCAGTTCTTCTGCAGCCAGAGCTGCAGGAACGTACAGCTGCAGGAACCTGATGGAACCGGATTAGGAACCCGCCCCCTTTGACCCCCTCCCGGGGCCCCCCCCCCCCCCCCCCATTGGCTGTGGGGCCCACCGCACTGGAATAGGTGAGGTGGGGTGTCACTCAACCCCACCACCCCACCCCCACGCCTGGCGCCCCCACCCCGACCAGCGTCTCTCAGGGCCCCAGCCCCAGACCTGTGGTGCTCATGTTGGTGGTACCGGTTCAAAGCCACCCTGAACTATATAGCGAGACTATGTCAACAAAACAATTAAAAAAAACCTTGAAAAGTTTTTTTTTTTTTTATCACCTTTGTAAAATTGGAGCTTGATGTATAATAGTTCCTCGGAAGCTTAAAATGCTCTACATTACTTATAAATATTTTTGGTTTGGAGTCAGGGCCTTGCTGTGTAGTTCAGGCTTGATTTGAACATGGTATGTAGCCAGGCTGGCCTTGAATTCACAACAATCCTTCTGTCTTAGTCCCTGAAGTGCTGGTATTATAGGCTTGTGTCACCATGCTCAGATAAAGGATTTATTTTATTTGTTTTATTTTTTAATATATCTAGCACAGGGTCTACACAGTCTCACTACACAGATCAGACTCATAGTGATCATGTTTTCAGCCTACCAATGCCGTGTCAGTCACCATCTCAGTGCAGGCCCCGCAGGAAGGGCCGGCACAGCATGCTGGGGATCGAACCCTGGCTCCTGCACCTGCCTAAGCAGGCGCTTGAGTCAGGTGAGCTATCTGGCCAGCCTTCAATGATTTTTAACAGTTTGTGGTCTACTTAGATTTGATGCTCAGAAACAAAAAACCCAAAACGACCACTAAATTAACTTGGATATCCGGCAATCTGTCAAGAAGAAAAGTCACAGCCCTTTAATAATAAATATCTTCCTTGGTGTTACCAATGAAAACCTATATAAATCTTCTTTAGTTTTACTTGCTTTTGGTTGACCTAAAAAAAAAATCAAATTTGGAGAAGCCAGGCATGGTGGAACATGCCTGTAATCCCTGCACTAGGGAGGCTGAAGCAGGAGGATTTCTGCAAGTTTGAGGCCAGCCTGAGCTACATAGTGATTCATGGCCAGCTTGAACTACAAAGCAAAACTCAGGTTCTAAAAGAAAAATAATGACAACAACAAAAAGTCACTAAATTTATAAGTCACACTGCTGGGTAATACATTATTACTACTAAGCCACTGGCTTTGCTACAGAAAACTTCTTTGACATGTGAGTCGTGGTGGTAATAGTCATTTAGGCTATTACCAGGAAGCTGAAACCTGCTTTTGCTGAGAATACTGACTCTTCGTTTGGGCCTGCAGCTAGAGGCCTGGTGTATGATGGGAACACAGTCAAAACGTTTCACCTCTGTCCTCATGTGGTATCTATCCACTTTGTTGCCTTAACCTCTGGGTGAGCTTCTACTTAGCTCTGCATGTCCATATGAGGACCATTTGAGAAACATTCTATCTGAAACTACGGTACAGGATTAACTTGACCTAGACTCGGGTAGCCTTCTCTCCTACCACTTCAAGGCTTAGGACATGTACCAGCCTCCATGATGGGAAACACCACACTGGACCATGAAAGGCATGAAAGTGATGGCACCCAAACACCTGCAAGAGCTCCATCTAGTCCCAGAAATGACATAAATATACTGTCCCTTTATTAGTCCTCTCTTCCTCCTTACAATATTAACTGCCCATCCTCATTTTTAACACTCAGTGTATGTACTGGCTTATGTCAAAGCTGTACGAGCACCAAGGAATCCCCACCTCTGGGTACTTGAACAGCCCTCATCTCCTGTCTTAACCTCCTTAGCAGCATTCCCAGCACTAACCTCCGAGAAGCGGCCCAGGTCTCTTGCACTGCTATAATTTTCCTCTGGTGAAAATGCCTTCCAAAAAGGCTTGTCTGAGCTAAGCACAGTGGTGCATGCCTGTGATCCCAGGACTACAGGAAACAGGCAGGATTGGAGCTTGGTGACCAGCCTGCATGATTTAGCAAGATCCTGTCTCAAAATAAAAAGTATAAATGATGCTGAGTGTGGTGGCCCACATCTGTAATTCTAGTTCTCCAGGCCGAGGTAGAAAGATTGCTACAAGTTTAAGGCCAGCCTATGTGATATAGTGAGTCAAGGCCAGTCTGTGATACATAATGAAGCCCTGTGACAAAAAAAAAAAAAAAGAAAAAAAAGAGATGGGGGTGGGTGGCATGCGATGGGGAATGTAGCTGAATGTGAGGGCTCTAGGTTCAATCCCTAGTGTCAAAATAAAACAAAACAAAAAAGCTAGCCTACTCTGGGAACTTTCTTCTGGCCTCTTAGTGATTTCTGTCTTAAGAGGCTAAAAAGCCAAAAGTTTGCAACAGTTTCTTTCTTTTCTCTCTTTCTCTCTCTCTCTCCTTCTGTCTTGCTTTTTTTTTTTTTTTTTTTTTTTTTTTTTTTTTTTTTTTTTTTTTTTTTTTTTTTTTTTTTTTTTTTGAGATGGGGCCTTACTGTGTAGTGAAGCCTGGCCTCAAACTCTCAGCAATCCTGAGTTCTGGGATCTCAAGCATGTGCCACCAGGCCCAGTTTAACTCTGAAAAACAATAGCAGCAATTGTACTGGGTGTGGTGACACAGGCCTGTGTTTCCAGCAGTGTAGAGGCTGAGCTGGAGGATCATGTATTCAAGATCAACACAGACTACATAGGGAAACCCTGTCTTACAAAACTGAAAACAAAGGTTGGGGATGGTGGAGCATACCTGAGGCTGAGGCAGGAAGATTGCCAAGAGTTCAAAACAAGCTGAGCACTAATCTCTAGGAAGTAGCCCGGGTCGCTTGTACTGCTTTAATTTTCCTCTAGTGAAAATGCCTTCCAAAAGCCTGTTTGAGCCAAGCATAGTGGTGCATGCCTCTGTCTCAAGATAAAAACAAAACCAAAAAACCACATTGCTGAGATGAGATTATATATTACAAAATTCATCATCTTAAAATTCAATGATATTTTATTTTTATCCAGTTGTGCAGTTATTGGCACAGTCTAATTTTAGACTGAGGCAGGTTAGCTCATGGTAAAAATGACTGAGAAAGTGGGCATGACCTGCTAATTAAAACATCCCAGGACACAGGGAGAATAATTTCCATAGCCTGCATGTGGAACCAATCAATTCTTCTCAAGAACTCTAAGCAGACTTTTGACAGGATGGCCCAGATCTTACATCATCCTGAGGAGTAGAAGATACAGAAGATGGCCACCAGTTTCATCATGGCCACCATGTCCTTCTTGCTGGTCAGCTCTTATCCTGTAATGTACTTAGTGTCCTACATTTAGTTGGCTCAAACTTGTTCTGCAGAGCATGTATTTGTCCTATCTGTAATGAATGTAAAACTTTGCTCCCTTTTGAACTTGTCTTTGCTAACTCTTTGCTGAGAATAAAAAGAAACTAGAAACCACTTCTAGGAGACTGCAGGACCTCCAAGCCCAGTAACAATCCCATTTCTTTTCTTTTTTGGCAGAACCAGGGATTGAACTCAAGCTCTTGTGCTTGCCAGGGAAGCACTTATTCCACTGAGCCATCTTCCTGGCCCCAACAATCCTATTTCTGTCTTCCCAATAAAATCGTTCATGCCTACTTCGAGTAAATGAGTATTCAGCTCCCAGCCCCAGAAATACTGATGTGTTTTCTGGATTTTCACATAAATGAGATCACATGCTATGCCATCTTGTGTCTGGATTCTTTCACCTGGCATAATGCTTTGAAAGTTTATTATACTTATCTCATGGACTCACTTTTAGAAACATTAATATCTGAGTGTCTGTAACCGAAGAGTTTGGATGGCATTATTGGAGAAGACAGTAATTTCATAAGTTAATCCATGTTTGACATATTTGCTTGGAAATTAAGACATGCTGCTGGAGTCCGAAGAGCAGAGGACCCAGTGAAGTGTATCAGGGCAGATGTGAGTCAATTTTTCTGGAGATGGAGTGACTGGGGAGTCCCGGTGGCCATCAAGTCACCTATGCTATTATTTCTAGTTAGTGAAATTTTTTTTATCAGGTCTGAAAGTGTTTGCACCAAAATTAGAGAGAATTACACAATGTGTCATTGTGATAGCCCATAATCCTGATTAAATAGCAAGATTTGGTCATGTTTGCTTTATATAGTCCTCCCCTCCTTCCATGCTATTTGAAAGTAAATCCCAGCCAGGAATGTGGCATACTTTATAATCACAGCATTTGGGAGGCTGAAGCAGGAGAGTCCCTGTGAGTTTGTGGACAGCCTGGGTTACATAGTGAATTCTAAGCCAGCCTGAATTAAATAATGAGGTCCTGTTGCTCAACACAACAACTTCCAAAAATAAATCCCATATAAAGAGTAAGACTCAATGCATATACACATTGATGTGTATTTCTAGAGAAGAGAGTTTTTCAGACTATTTAAACATAGTACTTTAATGCTTGCTAAATTACTAACAATTAAAGCCAGGCATGGTAACACTCAGGAGGCTGAGGCAAGAGGATCGCTGTGAGCTCAAGGATAGCCTGCACTACATAGTGAGACCCTGGCTCCCCACCCACATACCAATAATATCACACGAAACCTTCATACTGGTGACTTCCTGGGCTTGCTTCTTGATGGTATGGCTTCACCAGCAGAAGAGAAAGGCTCTGCTAAAGATAAGGCATGCAGATGTCCCCATGGCCAGCTCTAGAGGCCACATTTCACACTTGAAATCCAGCCATTTGCCTTCCTTGCTTTGCCAATGGTCTGCGTGGGACTGCAAGATTAGCTCAGATAAGGGGTTTGGGAAGGCAGCAGAGCGTCATGGGAACTGGACACCAATGGCGATTTCTCAACATTTGGGCATTGGCTTTATTTATCATATTTAGATCTAATTTTTTCTTTTTTCTGAGTACAATAAATACAAATGTGTTTTGCAGTGCAGGTTCCAAGGGTATTATTTTCTCTTTCTTTTACATTTTTATTGCATTTATTTACTTTTATTGATACTGGGTCTCACTACACAGTTCAAACTTGTAGGGATCCTCCTGTCTGAGCCTCCCCAGTGCTGGGATTACTGGCATGTGCCACAACACCTGGGTTCTAGACCAGCCAGCATGTGGTACTGGGGATTGAACTTGGGATCTTGTGCTTGCCAGGAAGGCACTTATGCCATAGAGCTATCTTCCCAGGCCCTCTAAGGGTATAATTTTCAATCTAGGAGAATGTGTCACATTCATATTCCTCTCTGGGTGTAGTAGAAGCTTGCTGGTAGACAGGGAGTGAAAAGAGAAGGGCTTTCTCTGAGGATTTGCAAGACCTACTGGAGATCCCTAGGAATCAGGCACTCTAGTAGGTAACTTACATTCATTATCTCATCTCCATTCTGGGTATCTTGTAAAGGGTGAGAGGTTGAGTAGGTAAATTTCCCAGGATCACACACACATGTTAATAGGGTAGTTAGAATTCAAACTCAGATACCTAAAATTTTTCCACTTCTGTGCATGCAAACTATGTAACTGTTATGGCAAGACTCTATTATTAGGTCTAAATGACTGTACCTTGAAAATATAGATTCTGTGTAGAAATGTACCACATGGTTTTGCTTTATAATGAGAGCCATAAAGCTTTATTTCAATTTAGGTAAAAGTAGTAACAAAAATTAATAATTATATAAGCATGGTGATGCTCACTTGTAATCCCAGCACTCAGGAGGCTGAGGCGGGAGGATCACTATAGGTTTCAGGCCAGCTTGGGCTACATGGTGAGTTTAAGGGCAACCTGAATAAAATAGCAAGACCCTGTCTCAAACAAATTATAATCATGATACTAATAGTAGTAGCATTCCCTCAGATAGTGCTTATCATTCACCAGAAACTAATTTTTTGAAAAAGCTTCGCATATATTAACTCAAACAACTCTGTAGATTTAGTACTGTTATTGCCCCCATCACATAGATGGAGATGGAGAAACTGAGGTATCACAGGGTCACTGCACCAGCCTGAAGTCATAGAAAGTGACAGAGCTAGTGAATGGCAGGGCTTGGACCAGAACTCTGGCAAATTGGCTCCAGAATCCACACAGATGCTTCCTAAGAGCAACTGAACACAGAGAAATTTCAATTTACAGAGCATTTAAGATCAGGGATTGTATTTATCAAGCAGTGATCCCACTGAAGTCATGTGGGCCTGACCTCACAAGCAGCTGTGATCCAAAATACTCCGGCCAGTTGTCCACACAGGGCACTTGGGTTGGTCAGGTCAAGTGCTACCTAAATTGACATGTGCCTGCCTCATATCCTGTTGCTAAATGGACTTGTCTGTGTGATCTTGACTTTGTTTGTTTGTCCAGTAATTCATCTCAGGCTTTGACTTGGTTTGTGTCTTGCCCTTTATTTCAGAAGAAATCCAGCTTGTCACTGGGAAAAGCTAGCAACTACCCAAGAAGCAACAAGTCACATATAAGCTTAAAACATTAATCATCTACAACTAGAAGATTTTCACTGTTGGTTGTCTTCTTGTGGAGTCAGAGATAAAGATTACTAGACATTAATTTTCCTTTTACTTTAGTGTTCATGATGTTATTTTGATCTTTGAAGCTGTTTTGATAAAATAAAGCTGAGCAAATAACCCTAAAGAGTTCAAATTAAGGATCTGGGACTTGAAGATTGTTTTCAAAAAGACATCATTTTTCATATATATAACTTCAAAACTTTTATTACACTATTTAGAGTTGTTTTATTATACATACACTTTGAAATTAATATTTTCCCCAGTAACAAATTTCTCACTATTACCAATACCATGAAGAATTTGAATGATAGGTGAAACTGTAGTTTCTTAAAAAATGTTCTCAGGTTCATTATTTTAGCCTAAAGTTTGCTCTTAAAATGATTTTAATCAACTTCTTTGAGGAGTAATTGTGAAAAGTGAGAAGGCAGAATATGTTCTTACTCATGTAGTATGCCATTTGATTATTATTATTATTATTTTGTATATTAGTGAAGCGTCTACACAGTGTTCAGAGTCTCACTACTAGATTAGACACATACTGACCCACCTGTTTACAGCCTCCCAAAAGCTTGGATTACAGGTGATTTGATTCTTAAGCACTCAATCTTAGCATTTCATTTTTACTGTTGGCATAAAAATCATAGACCGAATGCCATTTTCTGTGAAATGAATACCCATTTCCACATAATGTCATACTATTTCTATCCTAAATTAAAACTGCAAATATGCATTAAGTGCAACCATGGGGTAAAGTTATTAAAAAATCTCTCCTTACTGTCATGCCTGCTCCCCATATTATAAGATGATATAGCTCTTTTAAAGAACAATCTGGCAGTACTCCAAAAATGATTTATCTGCTAAAGTCTCTGGAGCCAGTAATCCCACTTCTGAGAACTGGGGTAAAGAAAGAAGTATGAGAGACTATGTTCATGAAAGGAGCCACCGCAACATTATTTGCAAGAATATAAAATTGGAAGTAAGACACACGCTAAAGGTCAGAAGCCTGTGATTTTAGTCATAACATTCCAAAACAGGAAGTAACTTTTATGTTCAAAACAGGAACCATGTAGAGAAGGTCCCTAAAGTCTTAGTTCATTTTGGAATGATGTTAAAGCCAATTCAGGTACAAAGGATCTTTTCTAAGTAATGCTTTACCAAACCTGATTCTGTTGTCTTAGTTGTTTAAAAGTAAACCATGGTGATGTTTTCTTTGCATATTTGTGACTAACCCTGTTGGCTGCAGAAGATACCCAACAAATATGGGTTTATATGATATAAAGACTTATTGTGTGAAAGACTGTATTTAAAGATATCATCAGTTGGACTATTTCAAATAATTAAGCCAAATTAATGAGTTTTACCAAGAAGAGAGCTTCTCCATTAGTGCTAACACTTATTTTGACTGTTGTTTTGTTTCCTTATTGCTTTTTACCAACACAAAACTTTTCCAGTATACCTGCTTATTCTCATTAGTTTTTGACTCACCCCCACCCCGCCCCTAGGCTTTTGTTCCTTCACATCATTTTTCAAGATGAAAGACTCCTGCCCCACACTTTCATGAAGTGGAGCACTGTCCCCCGCAGGATCTTTCCACTGATCTTAGCCAAGACAGGCAGTCTCTGCAGTATCTCGGGTGCAGACACCACAGAAGAGCATGTTCCCATTGCTGGAGCTATCATTATTGGAGCATTCATCCTTACTACCAAGTTAAGACTTCAAAAATATTTTTTTGAGACAAAGGTCATGCTATGTAGCCCAGAGTAGGCGTGAACGCTTAGCAGTCTTCCTGCCCCCGTCTCCTGAGCTCTGTTACTGGCATGCACCACCATGACCTATTGGGGTGGGGTTTTCAGATTAATAAAAAATTAAACCTAGTGGGGTAGCATTGGATAGAATAAGGCATTCGTTCTGTGATTTTTATGGAAGCAAATGCTAAAAAGCAAATGCATTCAATCCTTAAGAATCAGATAACATGCCACACAAATAAGAACATGTTCTGCCTTCTCATTTTTACTGAGATTACTCCTGTAATCCCAGAACTCAGCAAGCTGAGGGGGAGAACCATGAGTTAGAAACTAGCCAGGACTATATACAGTGAGACCCTGTCTCAAAACAAAACAAAGCAAAGCAAAACAAAATAAAACATTCAGAGACAGGATGACTGATTATAACTCTTTTGTTAAAACTCCCAAACTCAAAATGGGTTAGCCATTTCCCACTAGTTTAAATGATTTTATTCTGTGGCATTTGTGTTAAGACACAGCATAAAACCAGCATAGACATCCATGCCACTTCCTGTATTCTCTCACTATGTTGTTCAGGCTGGTCTCAAATTTGAGGTCTCCTATCTCAGCCTCCAAAGTTCAGGGATTATGGCCATGCCTTCCCACACCCAGCATGTTTAAATTACTAGTTTACGCTCCTGTTCCCCCACTGGCATACAAATTCTAGAACTAGATTTCCAACTTTATATCTTGCCTGAGCCACATTTAGTGAAGAGGGATTGTCTTAGGTTGTGTATAAAACACATTACATAGTTTATGCATATATGTAACAGAATTTCCTTTATTTCTGAAATTGTTTTAGTTCAACATTTAAAAAGAGAGCAATGTAAGCATACAACTAATGGGATATTTGATTTTGTTTTTGTGAAACTAATGCACTAATATCTGGTTTGATGGAAGTGGTTGTAATTCTTAGTTAAATTCTCAGAAATGCTTTGTGTAATTTTAATCTTCATGTACTTCATTCCTGAAAATAATTATGCACAAATACATGTACTATCAAAAAGTAGCTGGGTGTGGTAATATATGCCTGTAATCTTAGCACTTGGGAGGCTGAGGCAGAAGGATCATTATGAGTTGGGGTCCAGTGGACTACACAGTGAGTTAGTTCATGACCAATCTGAACTACGCAGAGAGACCTTGTCTCAAAAAAAAAAAAAAAAAAATGACATGCATACGGTCTGACTATGAAAGGAGGGATATTTCTCTGGGAAGATTGGTGTTATAGTGTCTAGTAAGAAGCTGTGTGTGGTGGCACATCTCTGTGATATCAGAACTCTGGGAGACTGAGGCAAGAGACTTTCAAGTTTGAACCCAGCCTGGGCAATGAATGTTAACTTGGTGTGATTTGCTTTCAAAATAAAAAGTAAGTTAGGTGTGATGCATACCTAGAATTCCAACACTGGAGAGGCAGGAGAAGGATTTCCAGGAGTTGAAGGACAGCCTAGCTACATAGTGATCTAGAGGCCAGCCTGAACTATATAGTAAATCTGTCTTTAGAAAAGAAAAAAAAAAAAAGAAAATGAAAAACAAGCAAACAAATATCAAACAAACAAAAATGCCTGTGGATGCTGCCCAATTTGAAGGTCTTGGTATAGGAAAAAAGCCTGGTACCAGGAAAAGTCTAGTGAAGAAGGTGGATGTGACAGAATATGCCTATAATTCCAGCACTCTGAGAAACTGAGGCAGAATGACTGAAAATTCAAAGTTGGCCTGATCAATTAAGTGACATTAGCTAATGGGAAAGCTCTGGGTTCAGTCTCTAAATACCACCATCACCAAGAAACAAACATAGTAGAGATGTGATTAGATTTGGGGATAAAGGGAGGGAGGGGCATGGGGAAAAAGGAGAATTATGATATGTCATGTACAAATTCCCTATGATGAATATAATATATATGTATATATATATATGTATATAATATTAATAAACTTGATAAAAAAGAGTAAAATGAAAAACTGAAGACAGCAATAAAACACTGGGTTGAATATCAGAGTGCAATTCTACTTGAAAATTCTCAGGTAATGTATTTATGCACAAGTCCATACATATACAAAAATTTGATGATATTTTTAGAAATTTAAAAACCCTTTCCTCAATTCCTGAATCAAAGTGGAAAGGAAGACTGTATAATTTTTGATGCCCAAAGACTGGTTAGCCAACGCTATTAAAATGTGTACAATATTTGCCATGATTTGAGCTTGTGAAGACTCAAAAGCACATGGAGTGTTGGACCCAGGTGGATATCTACAGCTGGGCATGCAGTGGATGCTGAAGGCAGAACCAGCAGGACCCTGCACCCTTCCCAACATGGCACTCCAGTGTGGCCTGGTGGCTTCCAGTCTTTTTTTTTTTTTCCCCTCTGGTGTTTTTGAGACAGAGTCTTACTATGTAGCTCAGGCTAGTCTCAAACTCACAGTGATCCTCCTGCTTCTGCCTCCGGAGTGCTGGGATTACAGGCAAGTGCTGCCATGCTCAGCGTGGCTTCCAGGCTTTGTCACAGCTAAGAAGTAGTTCTTTATAAAGGTTCCTACATAAAGGGTCCTGACATTGCACAGAGGTCTTGTCATTGAGATTCCGCTCATTTTCCTAGCCAACTTTGCCAGGCCTTATCTCCTGTATCAGAGGGAAAAGAGTGACTCACTCAGCTTCACTGTTGCTAAGTGTGCTAGGCCCAGGCTTGTTCCATCCTTTCCTGAGCCCTGACTTCTCCCTCCCTTGCCTGTGGAAATGAAACTGGATCTTGACCTCCTGGTCCAGCATCTGCATACTCTATCCACTTCTCTGGGTTGAGAGTAGTGATGGTGGAAAGCTGTGCCCCAGACCTGAGGATATGTGGAGAAGCCACTTGCCCTTCAAAAACAAAAATCTAACTTTTTTTAAGTTTCATTTTGTAGTACCAGTTACGGTGTTACTTCATAAAGCCTTCTTTCTCTTCAGCTACAGTTGAGATAATTTCTTGGCTGTAAAATGAGAAAGTTTCTCATTCTTTTTAACTGCTAGTTTGCCTAGAATCTCAGTCAGTGCTTACCAGAGAAACGGGTTTAATGCAAACTGCACAAATACATAGGAATTTATGAAATTGCCTTGGAATAGATGCATTCAGCCAGGTGTGGGAAAGTACAAAAAGGGTATCTGTGTGCTGGAGGGAAATGGAAGAATCCAGTGGAAGACCTCGACTTCTCTATAGAGTCATGGGAAAGTCCAGATCAGGAGGTTGAAGGGTCTGTGCAGGAAGCTAGAGATGAGGTCCAAGGTGAAAAGTGAAGACTGGAGCCTGCAGTGGTTGATGCACTGTGTCAACTTGAGAAGTTAAAAGCTTACTTAAATCAGACCAGCAATTCCACACCCTAGGGTGTGGAGGGCCCTCCCTAGGACATGAAGGGCCCCCACTAGAGTGACCCAGTGCTTAAAAGGATATAAAAGGGAGTTGAGGGTCGGGGAGATGACTCAGTGGAAGCACAGCTGGGTGTCCTCCCTTTGCTCTTTGCTATTTTCTGCCACCACCGAACTTCTGCCCTCTGCCGTGTGCCACTCTGCCTTGGAGTCAGTGGAGTATGGACTGAAACCTCCACTAACTGTGAGCTAAATAAATCTCTCCTTCCTTAATTTGGGGTATTGGATATTTTCTCCCAGCAACAAGTGAAAAGTGACTGAGACAGAGCCCCTCTGAGAAAACAGAAGGGCTGAGTTTCCTCCTTTTTTTCTTTTTTTACTCCATGCAGGCAGCAGGCCTACTGGCTGGTGCCATGCACAACAGGGACAGGCATCTTCTGTCTCCACTCAATCCCTTCAGCTACACTCCAACTCTGCTGATCCAATTTCATTGGCATTTCACACTCCAACTGACATAATCAGTTAACTATGATATCTCTCATATTGGTTTATTTACCTTTCATATTGATGAGCAGATGATCTGTGACCATTTCTGATTTTTTTGGAGGAACCAGGGATTGATCTCAGGACCTTGTGCTTGCCAAGGAAGTGCTTATTCTACTGAGCCAACTCCTTGGCTCAGCTTCTGATTTTTTTTAAATTGCAAATTCCAAGCTTTTGTGTTTGCATGTATATGCATGCATATGGAAGGAATATGTATAGTATATGGATTACATGTGCTTCACAGACTACTACTATAGAAAATAGTTTATTTAGTTAGATAATGAATAAGGCAGCTAGCCAATGGATGAGCCTGCGATGGAGTAAGGTGACCAGTCATACTGATAAAAATTAAGACTAGACAATGATCTAGGACTTTGGACAACGAATGAATTTCTCACTCCATACTCTTTTTTTTTTTTTTTTTTTCTGAACTGGGGATTGAACTCAGGCCCTTGCACTTGCCAGGGAAACACTTATTCCACTGAGCCATCTCCCCAGCCTCTCCCATTCCATACTAAAGAGAAGCTGAAGCACTCCTGATTAAATTTCTAAAATTTGAGAAAAATTTTAGACCAGCTTCTTCCTTTTCCTCTTCCTGTCCCTTTTCCTCTTTTTCTCATTCTCCTTCTTCATTCTCCTCCTCTTCCTTGTTCTTCCTCTCTCTCTCTCTCTCTCTCTCTCTCTCTCTCTCTCTCTCTCTCTCTCTCTTTCTCTCTATTCCTCCCTCCCTCCCTTTTGGCACTGGGATCAAGCTCAGGACCTTGCACTTCCAACTGACCTAAATCCCTGGCCTGACCAGTTTCTTCTGAGATACCACTTTCCTATAAACCCTATGTGTTGAAGAACTGGGTTAAAAGCTTGAGTCTCAACTGGTCACTTAAATCTGCAGAGCCACTTGTGATAGGTGACCACTAAACAACTGAGTAATTCTTGTGCTGTGTTTAGAATTAGCTCTATATCAGGAGCTATGCAACTACCCCGTTTGGGACCCCTCTTGGAAATCCAGGAGCAATTCCCCACCTTATTTCTAATAAAAATGCTCTGAATCTCCTTATTTGTTTTTCAGCTTTGCTCTTTGGAGTTCATGGAATCACGAACCTAGTAAACATAGTATCACTACTCTACTGAATCTAATTATCTTGGAACTCCATGGATTAAGTGCAAATCTGAGTTGCCTACACTGGGGTTGAGCTTCTGTGGATGGGATTAGACAGACCCACATTACTGATTGGCTGAAGCTCTATGCCAAGAGGCTCCAGAAGCCTGGCTGAAGTAACTCTGAGATGTACTCACCAGATCTGTAATTGTAGGAACAAGTTTTGGCACTTTAAGAAATCATTAATCTGAGGAAGACATAGACCACAGAGAGGATCAAGACTAGAAGCAAAAGAACAACAAAAACAAAAACAAACAGTATGTTGACCCAACTTATCTGGCTGAAATTCATTTATCTAGAAACATGGAGGGACGACCATGTGCTCCAGGCACTGGGGGCTCTGCACCCAACAGAAGAGCAAAGTTCCTGTCCTTATGGAACTTGTATTAGGAGGGAGGTGCATGTGGGCAGTTGTGGTCATTTACCTTTGTTTCTTTACAAGCTGCCTTTCAGCTGTGAGATGAGTCTGCGGTAAAACATTAACTTTCTGCTGTGTCAGTTATACACAAAAGCTAGGCACTCATCACTAGATAATATAACCACTCATGTCTTAAAGAATACAATTTCTTCTCCAGCCTCAGTGGACTGTCAGTAGTCCCTGTCCAGTACAATTATACATGTTTTACTCAGATCTGCTTGGCTTCTACCATTAGTTCATCTTTATATATTTGTTAATGTTATTCAAACCACTGTTTCTAGCAACACCTAGGGCACTGGGCCCTGTCAAACAAGAACACTATGTCAGTTTTCAAACAGCACCCAGCTATTCCTAGACTGGAAAGGGATGGACAATAGAACCACCATGACTCAAAGAAAGTATTCCTGGGATGACATTTCCAGAATCCCTCCTCATGTGAAAATCAAATATGAAAACATGAGCCAGGCGTGGTGGCGCAGGCCTGTAATCCCAGCACTCGGGAGGCTGAGGCAGGAGGATTGTTGTGAGTTCGAGACCAGCCTGAGTTACAAAGTGAGCTTAAGGCCAGCCTGAACTGCATAGTGAGACTCTGTCTCAAAAAGACAAAAAAAAAAAAAAAAAAAAAAAGAAAACATGAAACAAGGACATCTCCACCTTCATGCTGATGGCATAGTCCTCTGCAGGACATACAAGATGCTCTCTTGCAGCATAGTATACTCTTTAACTTTCTCTGCCCTTTGGCCACTGGTGAATTCTTTTCACCACCCACACCACCAGCCTCTCACACACTGCACCTTGAAGGGCAATAGATAAGAAATAAATGAGGACAGCATATGTAAGTTAGATGGTGATAAGTGCTCAGGAGGGGAAAAGGCAGGGAAAGGATAAGGGAGAGCTAGGACTTGTATTTATTTAGAGATATGTTGCCCACATTGGTCTCAAAGTCATGAGTTCAAGTGACTCTCCTGCCTCAGCTGCCAGAGAAGCTGAAATCATAGGTATGCAGCACCACACCCCATGAGGACTCACAGCCTGAAACAGAAGGTCAGGAAAGTTCTCCTGAAAAAATAACTGAGAAAAGATGAAAGTAGTCAGGGGAGGATAGGGGCAGAGCATTCCAGGAAAGAACCACAAGGGCCAAGGAAGCAGCTCTGAATTTGCCTGCAGCTCAGGAGCGGCAGAAGCTCTGGGCTGTCGCAGCATGAGGAAGGGAGAGTGAAGGAAGGTGAAGGAAGAAAAGGGCAAAGGTCAGATTGTGGAGTTTGAAGGTCATGGTGACAGATGTGCATTCTATTCTGAGCAAGACAGTCACTGAAGGAGTGTGGACATCGGAGGGTCAGGAGCCCTTCATAATGACTCTTTCAAAGTGTTGAACATGAGTATCAGTGTTTTACCAAGTGCATGACATTACAGAGGGAAGGACTGTAGAAAACTGAAAAGTTTCCATGATCTTTGGACTCTTTCAAGAAGCATGTATTTCTTAGCAGAACTCTTCAAGTTGTCTTTAAAAATTATGCAGAGCCTTTCGAGCTTGGGCCCAGCAGAATGGCTCCCACAAAGAAGGGTGGTGAGAAGAAGGGTCTTTCTGCCATCAACGAGGTGGTGACCAGAGAAAACACAGTCAACGTTCACAAGCACATCCATGGAGTGGGCTTCAAGTAGTGCGCCCCTAGGGCACTTAAGGAAACCAGAATTTTTCCATGAAGGAGATGGGGACTCCAGACATGCGCAATGACACCAGGCTCAACAAACATGCCTGGGCCAAAGGAATAAGGAATGTTCTATATCGTATCTGGGTATGGTTCCAGGAAACGGAATAAGGATGAAGATTCACCAAACAAGCTGTTTACCTTGCTAACCTAGGTCCCTGTTACCACGTTCAAAAATCTCCAGACAGTGAATGTGGATGAGAACTAACTTTAAGGGTTTTTTTTTTTGTATTTTTTAGGGAAGGGTCTACAGGGTGTTCAGGGTCTCACTACTAGATTGGACCTGTTTACAGCCTCCCAAGAGCTGGGATTACAGGTTCATGCCACCACACCCAGTCTCATTTGCCATCTCAGCATGCCATGGGGCAGAGCTGGCATGGCAGGCCCAGCCCCTGCACCTGCTTGCAGGCCCTTTAATTTGCTGAGCTATTTGCCTGGCCCTATAACTTTGAAATACAGTTACAGAACTGTCAAAACAAACAAAATAAATAAATATACAGATTATGGAGTTATGGAATAGGTCTGTGTTTTCAACATGACCTGTTTTTTTTTTTGGTGGAACCGGGGTTGAACTCAGGCCTTTGTGCTTGCCAGGGAACCACTTATTCCACTGAGCTATCTCCCCTGGCCTTCAACATGACTTGTTTATGATTTTTTTTGAGACAGGTTCTTGTTATGTCTTCTAAGCTGACCCTGAACTCACTGTGTAGTTCAGAATGGCTTTGCACTTTTGGTGATCTTCCTGTTTTAGCTAGGATGACAGGCATGACTTAGCACTTCTAATAGAGACATAATTGATGAGAGTTTTTGAAAAAATATATATATATTCTTTTTTTTTTTTTTAATGCAGGATCTGCAGGGTCTCACTACACAGATTGAACTTGTAGTGATCCTTCTATTTTTCATCCTCCCAAGTAGTAGGATTACAGGTGCGCACCACCATGGCTAGTCTCAATCGCTGTCTCAGTGTGCGCTGGAGGGTGGGGCTGGCATGACACGCTGGGAATTGAACCCTGGCTGCTGCACTTTGTCTAAGTGGTGCTTTAATCTGCTGAGCTATCTGGCTGGCCACTTTTCCTGTTTTTTTTTTTGTTAAGCACAATAAGAACCTAGACTCTGGAAGCCCAAAACAGTGATAATTTGATGGACACTCTCGTGGACAAAAGTAGAAGATGGTTTTTTCATCTCCTTTTTCTGGTACTGGAGATTGAGCCCAGGGAGCACTGAGATAGATCTTTAGCCACTTTTTTTTTTTTGAGACAGAGCTCTAAATTACCAGGTTGGCCTCTAACCTGTTGTCCTCCTGCCTCAGTTTCCCAAGTAGCTGGGATTTTAGGTGTGTGCCACCATGTCTGGTTTATTTTAACTTAATGAAATTTTTGCCACAAATAAAGGGCTGTGCATACTGTTCTTTTTATTAAATGCAAGGAAAAGTAGCAGCTGTATGACAAAGTTAATATTGATTAGAAAATCCAATTATTTCTGCAGTTTATTCTAATATGTCCCAAGATAGCTATTTGTCAGCAGGTAAACTTCCTATTTAATTGGCATGATTGAGTAATTAGATGTATCCTCAAAGCAGCAATAAAATAAAATTTTCATGTCTCAGTAATGTGGTTGAGGTTTATGTTCTGTTTTGATTTACCCCTGGGTTTACCCAACCAAAGTCAGGGAGCCTCTAGTTTTACCTTGGAATAATTTTTAATTTAAAATATTTGGTAATTGTAGGATGGTATAATTGCTTTAGGAATCATAAAAATGATGGCAACCAGGTGTGACAGTGCATGCCTGAAATTTTAGCCCTTAAAGGGCTGAGGCAGGAGGATTGTTGCCAAGCTTGAGGCCAGCTTTGGCTACACAGTGAGTTCAAGGACAGCCTGAGTTATAGAATGAGAGCTCATCTCAACAAACCAACCAACCAATCAACCAACCAACCTGGAAATGGTGGAAAAATTCTTGAATTTGATAGTTCTGTAGTAGCTTGATTTTTCCTCTTCTTGAATCCTTGGGCACCTTCTCATCTTCTTATTGAACCACTGCAGTAACTAGATTTAAGTGTAACTAGAGGTCGTCAGCAGGGGCCAGTACACAGAATTTGGCACCCTTATGAATATTCAGCCTAAATTATTATTATTTTTTTTATATATCTTATTGGTCATATTTTCTTGCTGGATATTTAAGGTCAAGCTTAAGTGAGAACTGTATTAATTAGAATTAAACTTACTTTAAGTATTGTGGTCAGTTAAGACTTCCCAGGGTTACTTTGAAACCTTGTATGGAGCCTTTAACTCTTCTACCAGTGTCATCTACCAGGATGAGTCATGGCTTTTCTTGATCACATGATTCCCTGTGGCAGCATGGGGGATGTTTTTTCTTTGAGACAGGTCTCACTATGTAGTTCAGGCTGTCCTTGAACTCATTGCGATCCTCCTACGTCAGCTTCCTAAGTGCTGGGATTATAGGCATGTGCCACCATGCCCAGTCTTTCTGTTTTCAGTTGACCCTCCTTTAAGCACAGTGTGTGCTGGATATCTTCTGTTCTCTGAGTTCTGACAATCTCCCTGGTCAGAAGATTCAGTGTCTCACTAGGGTTATAGGGGCACATAGAAGGGTTCTCTCAAATCCTCAGTCCTTGTTGACTTTGGAGAACCACAGAATATTGGTTGTTTCCTTAGCCAGCTTTTGTCTCAGAACCTTAACTGTTGAACACTCAGAAGATCAGTTGCAGTACTACTGCAGTGAGCACAACCATAATTGCCTGAGAAGTCAAATTTTTATAGAATAGTTCCAGATAATACTTATAAAGATTTTACATATAAAATTTGAAGTCAAGAGCAAAATATTACATTTTAGCACAATAATTTTTTTGGCATTACTAGGTGAGAACCATGGTTTTTCCCCCACTTTAAATTTTTATGTTAGTCTATATTTTTTATTTTAGTCTTATCACAAAGAGAAGCTATAGATTGCTAGATGGGATATTTATTTACTATCTCTCTTTATTGCAAAACCAAGTTAGAAGCTTTGTCTTTTTGTAATAAAGCTGAGTGTACAGTATGGCCTACAGAAATTAGGACCATCTCTCTCTCAATACAAAGAGAGCTTGCACATAAGGCACTGAGGGCATCTCAGGACATTTACCCTGGCTTTTAAAAAATAGGTATAGTGGGAGAATTTTGTTATAACTGGTATTTTCTCATATTTGCAAGTCTTGCCATCTTCCAGTAGATATGCTACCCATGCCTATTTAAAAAATAAAAAAGGG
The DNA here is from genome assembly GCA_004027165.1 of Ctenomys sociabilis. Taxonomy (NCBI): domain Eukaryota; kingdom Metazoa; phylum Chordata; class Mammalia; order Rodentia; family Ctenomyidae; genus Ctenomys; species Ctenomys sociabilis. Next base: position 18,768 of record PVKA01007595.1, on the reverse strand, counting down.
TGAGGGTAACATTTCTCCCAATTCTTGAGGATATACTCCAGAGATGTGTCTATAGGAGAAGTTAATGAAATTCCTCATCTGAAACACACACATACAGAAGGTAAGAGGCATAAGGGCCATTCCCAGCCTCTATCTTCATAGTAACAATGGAGGAAGACTGACTTCCTCTCGTTGTACCAGCAGTAGCTGCAACATGCCTTTGCCCATGCCTGTGGGAGACCATGATGGGAAGGAACTATTTGCTTCATGGAAGCTTTTGTTCCTTTGTTTGTGGCCACTCTAGGGAACTTATTGCTCCCTCATACTGTCTTGGAACAACGAGATGAGCTCATTTCCTTTTAGCCTCCTGGCTGCAGTCTCAAGGAGCCCTAGTGAGCACCTGAGAGGGAATGGAGGAGGTTGCACCTCTCAAGGAAGCTTCAGAGGTACCCTTCACCTGGGGGATACCCTAGCCTGAATAAATTTTGAGGACTTTCCCATGAATGGTGGAAAGCCCTTTAGAAATTGTTCTACACTGATCAAGATATTTCAAGTGTCTGGTGCACCTGGACAGTAGAACCAGCTCAGGAAATAAACATTAACTATTCCTGTGCTAAGATCTGTGGCCCATGTACCCTGTAATGTGAACAGACCCAGGAAGAGAAATCGCACCTGTGTGTTGGGCAGGTGGTTCATTGCTGCCTCTTTTTAGCACAGCTCAAGGAAAAGCTGTGAAGCCTTTTGCCTAAGGGAGGGGAACCTACGAATATTTCTGAGAGCCAGCTGGGGATCTGGGATAATGAGGGACCAGGGAGGACCAGGTGGCAGCCTAGAATCTTAACTTGTTTTCTTCTCACCCAATCTATCAGTGTGCATTTGAAGAGGAAAACGTCAGCCATAATAACCTAAAGAAGAAAAGCCTGCCTTGTTGCTCGACTTGTAACAGAGTCATACCGGAGGGCTCTTGCAGTGTCTCAGGTCACTCTGGAGCAGAGAATTCCAGGATGTCCCCAAGAGAGTTCTACCTCTCATCCTGCAGAGGAGTGCATCTGGAAACAACAGGCAAGTGGAGATTTCTCTACTGGTTACTCTATCTGGCTGTTGAGACCCAGCTTCCACCAAGGAGTCTTTGGGTGCCCACTGGGGAGCTCCCCTGACCATCGCCTCTCAGTTACCCACTCAGCTTTCACTGCATACATGGAGCCAGAGACCTGTGTCTGGGAAGAAATGCAGCTCTATGCCTGGCCCACATTCCCACTGGCTTCAGTGGGGGATTAACAGGAGGTGTTGGGAACCTGTCCACCCCCTTAAGAAGCTGCTCTAGGAGTGTTTAACTCCCTGGCAGTGTACCCACCATTTTTCAGCATTCTATAAGGGATGTGAGAAAATTGTGTGCACGTGTGCTCTGCCATTCTGCCATACTTATCTGTCCATAGAGAAGAAAGTGCCCCATGTTGGATGTCAAAGATATAATCAATCAGCTCCCTCTAGTTTTCTGTTCCTTGCTCTGGAAATGGAAGAAGTGAAGATTGAAAACAGCAAGTGGCAAACAATGTGGAATGGCCAAATGGGTGTTTATTAGAAAGAGTGAAAGGAAAAGCTCCTGACTAGTAGAGGAGGAATTTGTGAAGTGGACACCCTAGATGTTTAAATCTATTAGCTACTTATACAGTTTCTGGTACCAATGAGTGTGTTAGAAAAGGCAGGCCTCTGAGATCCAGAACACAAGCTGCTGCATTTCACTCACTTTGAGGCTTCTCCCATTTGCTTAGGGACTTGTTCTTTGCCCCCTCCTTGCATTCCACCAGGCCCTGAGAGTCAGTTTGCTTAAGTTAGTTATTTGAACCCTCTGATTATTTTAGCTCACATAAGCCTCGACTTTTAGTTTACTTTAGGTTAACTATTCAGGACCTGTGCCCTGTCTGCCTAGCTTCCCCTAACTTACTTCAAGATAACAATACCGCTATTTAGAAATCATATGAAACTCTACTACAGTCAGTGGCTTAACCAAGCAGGCCTTTGTCTTGTACATCACGAAGTATAAGTGTAGGTGCAGGGCCTTCAGTTGCGTCCAGAGCTCTAGTCTCCTTTCAACTTTCTGCTCTGCTGTACTTGGTGTGCATACTCTCATCCTAGGTGCTACACAAATGCAAGACTGCCATGTCTTCAGGCCTTATTTCTACATCTCAGGAAAAAAGTAGAGGGTGTGGAGGGCAAAAACTGAACCCTGGACACTGTGCTTTGCCTAAGCAGGTACTTTAGTCTGCTGAGCTATCTGGCTGGTTCTAGAATGACTTTTTACCTAACTTTGGGGATTTGTGGACAACTCCACTTCTGCTAACTTTTCTTTAGGAAAGAGCTAATACTATGTGTAGATACACAGGAAGGTTTGTTTTAAGGGGCTGGGGGTATATGTCAGTGGTTGAGTGTGTCCTTAGGCCCTGGTTTCAATCCAGCCCAACAAGACAGACAGACAGACAGACAGACAGACAGACAGACAGACAGACAGACAGACACACACACACACACACACACACAAACACTTTACCAATTTAAATGGTAATGTCATCTAAAAACACTATCACAGAAACTTCAGAATAGTGTGTGGCACCATAGTCCAGCCCCAGGAAGGACAGAGAAGTGGACAGAAAGATGTTCTTTTTTTCTTTTTGGTGGAACCGGGGATTGAACTCAGGCCCTTGTGCTTGCCATGGAAGCACTTATTCTACTGAACAATCTCTCCACCCCCTGTGGACAAGAAGATGATAGGGAATTTGCAATGTGTAGTATCACATAAATAAAAAGTATAGGGATTAAAAAAGTCAGTGGTCCCTACTGGTAAATATTGAGATAAAATCAGATTGAGGCAGGAGTTAAGAATGTGACCAGCTAGTTGGGCTCACAACCCATTCAATCAGGGAGATACAGGACATGTGCAGAAAGTTATGAGCCCTGTACGTGAGATCAATTAGGAAGTCCTAGGGCCGGGGAGATGGCTCAGTAGAATAAGCGCTTCCTTGGCAAGTACAAGGGTCTGAGTTCAATGCTTGGTTCCACCAAAAACAAAACAAAACAAAAATCCAAAGGAAGTCCTGTCCTCAGTTCATCTCACAGGCCCTTGAACCAGTTGTTGACAGGACACCTGGACCTGACATCAGGCTGAATCAGGAGCTACCCAAGGTAGCTGTCATTAAGCCCGTAGCCACTGTAACCTTTCAGTGGCCCACTGTCTTGACAGTGCAATTTTTTTCCCCTAATTTTAATTCACCCACACTCACTCTGCAGAGCATATTTGTTTTCTTATCTTTAACACTTTCTTTTTTTGATGTGTGAAGGTTACTGGGAATTGAATTTAAGACCTCATGCTTGTCAGGCAGGCACTGTGCCCCTGAGCTATATTTCTGGTGCAATATGTTTATTTTATTTTTTTTGTATTTTTAGGGAAGGATCTACAGGGCGTTCAGGGTCTCATACTAGATCAGGCTCATAGTGATCCTCCTGTTTACAGTCTCCTAGTGCTGGGATTACAGGTGTGTACCACCATGCCCAGTCTCAATTGCCCTCTCAGTGTGCCTCAGGGGTGGGGCCACCAGCATGGCAGGCCCAGGGATCGAACCCCTGGATGCTGCACTAGCTTGCAGTCACTTTAATCTGCTGAGCTATTTGGCTGGCCCATACCTCTCATAAATGTAAAACTTTGTTACTTTTTCTGCTTGACCATTTTTTTTTCCTTGGGACAAGGACCTAGAAAACATCATCAGGAGCATCCCAGAACCCTTGAGACTGGAGTTTACTTTTAAATCTATGAATATGGAGGTCACTAGAGAACTTAGAATATTAAGTGTGAAATACAGATTGCAGAGTTGGGTGTGTGTGTGTGTGTATTGGAATCATCCAATAAGGTACTTCTTTTAAACTATTCTACTTTGCAGTAAAAGTTCTTAGAAAATCTAGAGTGAAGCTGCTCCCTGCCTGTTGCTATCTATACTCAGCTATTTAGTAATTTCATCCAGTCTCATGTCTTTAAGGGTCACTGATATGTTAGAGACTCTGATTTATATGGTTTATCTGAAGCTGCTTTCTTGTACTCATCTGTCCAGCTTTGCCTTTATCTCTATCTGAAAGATGAATGGAGCCTTCTCCTCAATACATCCAATCTTTCTAGTTGATCAGGTCAAAATTTGGAGTTCCCCTCATGTTCCTTATCAATTCTGTACTAACTCCCATAGGTTTTACCTTTAAAATATATCCTAAATCTACCCCTCCCCCACCCTCTCTCTTTTGATTTATTTAGTGTAAGGTCTTGCTACCCAGCTCAGACTCATAGCCTTCCCAGCACTGGGATTACAGGCATTTGCCACCATGCCCAGTTTCAGTGGCTGGCACGGTGCAGGGCTGACATAGCATGTGGTACTGGAGATTGAACGCGTGTCCTTGCACTTGACTGGCAGGGGCTTAGATCACTGAGCTACCTCCCTTGCCCAATCTGCCTATTTCTTACCTGTGCTCCCTACCATCACGGCCTCTCACCAGAATTACTGCAATGGTCTCCACGCCCCAACCTTTGCTGCCCCAATCTTTTTCCAACATTGTAGCCCAGATGAACCTTTTAAAGGATGCAAGACCTTTAAGAAATTGTGGTCTCCACAAGAGATTGCAAAAAATGTATTTTATTTATTGCAGTCCTGAGGATTGAGACTGAGCCATCTCAGTCCCTTTTATAATTTTTAAATTTTGAAACAGGGCCTCATTAAATCACTAAGTTCCTTCCCCCTGTCCCAACCCCCCTAAGTGCTAAGATTATAGGTATGTACCATCACACCAGGTAAGGAATGTATTCTGAGTAGCAGAAGAAAAAATAAGTTTAGTATACTGTTTGAGAAGACAACTACTCAATGCTCAATTTTTGTTTTTTGAGACAGGGTCTCACTATGTAACTCAGGCTAGCCTTGAACTTGCTTATGTAGCCCAGAGTGGCCTTGAACTCTTGATCTTCCTACTTCAGCCTCCAGAGTGCTGCGATTACAGGTGTAAGCCACCACACCCAGCTCAATGCTCAAGTTTTAACAAGGGAAAAGATGCTAGAAATTTCACCAGAAAAAGTACAAATGTAGTTGTTATTTTAAAACTCTAGTACCAAGAGAGGGAAAGAAAAAGCAGGAGCAAATGATCTGATCAGCAAGGACACGAACAGTGATCAGGTGCTACTGGTGAACCGTGCAGAGGCAGCTAGAGCTCTGCTGACCTGATATTGTCCCGAGTTCCAAAAGTCCCTCTGCCAAGCTCCTTTGGGACCCTCACTCTATCAGTAAAACTTTCTCTAAAGCAGTGAGGCCTGGTTAAGCATCTGGAAGTGCTAGGAAGTTCTTACAAACCTCCTTTGCTCACTATTCTACTCACCCACAGATCCTGTGTTTATTTGTTGATTGACTGATGATAGTGCTGGAGATTTCACACAGGTCCCTGTTCCTACGGGCAAGTACTCTACTGCTGAATCCCAGGTCCTATATTTAGAATTCATTCCCTCATCACCCAGGTCAGCTTTCTTCATTCCCACTCAATGGAAAGTATAATGAGCTCTGTCCCTTGGATCACCCAAATAAGAGTTCCCACTTGAACTTTGTCAGACCAAACCATAAAAACCCTTACTCAAGTGGATGTACAAAAATTCTAGAACCGTCAAGGTACAGGTTGACCCAAGAAGCTTCAATAATCTGAGTAAAACATTCTAGAACTACAGAAAACTCTGTCTACTAAGATCCCTGATTGATGATTCTTTGAAGGCAGTATGAAGAAACCAGCGCCGATGGAGCTCATTCATGTTCCTGCGTGTACCTGGAGTTTGTTACTCTCCACTGCTGTTCAGTATCCTGCTATTTATATATCCATAGATCATTAGATGGTTCATGATTTGGTTGTTTCTTGTTTGGAATAGCTACAAACAATAAACATTTTATGTTTTAAAAAATGGAAGCACATCCTGAGTCTCTTGATTAAACCACCATTTCTGTAACAACACCAAGGCCCCATGTCACTCCTCTGACCTGCAACCTACTATGTTCCCCTTTGGTTATGGCATCCAGTCAAATCTGACTTTCAGTAGTCATTGAACCTGGAAGTCCCAGCTTGCCACAGAGCCATCACACTGGCCACTGCTCCTGCCCACAATATTCTTACGATCTCCACCAGGCTCTCTTCTTCCACTCCTTCATATCTGCTTCCATGTTCCATGAAACTGACATGACCACACTAATAAAAATTGCAATTTGCATCTCTAGCTGTCATTTCCCTTTATCCTGCTCTACTTTGTTTCCTCAATCAGCTATTGTGTAAGTTTACAAATGAGATAGTTCCTTTTGTGTGTGATTTAGTTATCCTCCCTCCCAGGCCAGATGACACAAAGGCAGGTGAATTGGGTGCATGGCCAGCTGGCTGGGCAGATGGGCGTGACCTGTCAATCACAGAAATTCCAGACACATTTAGCAAAACAGTTCCGAGGCCCACACCTGGGACTAAGAAGAAAATTCTACCTTTAGTTTTTCTGGCACAGTATCAAGCAGGTTTTTCATAGGAAAGCCTAGGTCTCACATCAACCTAAGACCTAAGGAGTAGGGGATACAAAAGATAGTGGCCTTGTGGCCACTGCGTGGTCTTTCAGTGGCTTGTCCTCACTGATCTGAGCACACTTCTTTTTCTACTTTTAATAAATATGAAACCTTTTTTGCTTGTTTTCTTTAGTACTTTGTTGAGGTCAAGAACCTAAAAACACTTTCTAGAAAGATCCCATAGCACTCCAGGACCCCTGTAACAGAAAGTGTGTGAGCTCCTAGGTGTGTCTGGCACAGGACAGGAGTTCAATGAATAGTTATGTAAGAGAGGAGGAAAATGAAAGGGAGGGAGGGAAGGAGAGAAAAGGAAAAAACTGTGCCAGGAAGAAAAGGAAATAATAGGACAGTAGAGTTCAGAAAAGAATTTCCTAAGATGGGAAGAGTTGAGCATACCCCACTTCTAAGGAATCAGTGAGGGATGAAGACATAAGAGAATGAGTTGAACCAGTTTTCTAAGAGTACAAGAAGAAATGGGATCCAGAGGACAGGTGATGGGTTCAGTCCAGGGCGGCAATGGCCAGTTTTCAAGGTTAGTGAAGATCTCATCAATCAATTCCTCAGCAAGGATGCAGAGGCTAAAACCTTGCCATGGGATTTAGACCGCTATGCACAAATTAGCTCCTGGGAGTCTGAGTCTCCTCCCTCTTGATGGCTGAGTGTGGTAATTTTCAACCAACAGTCCTCCCCGGTAGTACCAACCTGGTCAGCTTGACAGGCCAGTGCATGACTTGTGCAACTGCAGGAAATGAAGAAAGCCGGATGTTGCTGCAGGTAAGTTACAGGCTTGTTGAGAGGATCCCAGGAGGAGGTGCTGTTCTTTAGCCTTTGGTTTTTTCTTCTGTTTTTCGCAGGAGCAAATGAGATCATTTGCTATGATTGAATTATGCTGTTCATGGGGAGGTTTTAAGGTAGAAGGAGAGCAGAGTTTGGATTTTTTTAAATTATGGAAAACAGCAGAATATTAGAAATTGCTATGTTGTAATAGGAAGGGCAGGCTTCCTGAGGGGACATAGGATCCTGTCTAGCTTAGGTTAGTGGTGTAAATTGAAAACCTAGCTCGGTGTGTACTGTGGCAAGCCTTGACACAGGCATGGAACATCACATCAGGGATGAATTAATTTGCTTTGATCAGGTAGGTGAATTAGTTTGATGGCGTGGACATTCAAGGCAGCAAGAGTATCCTAGCTGACTAGATGGATGATGAAACCTAAGCTAGGTGAGGAAAAGAGTGAAATGCAAGGCAACAGGTGCAAGGCAATAGTATACAATCAAAGGTTCTGTGGACTACAGCAGGGCCAGACCCCGAAATCACTGTTCAGTCTAGGGTGAGGACCAGAGTCTCCATTTTTAGCAAGGGCTCCAGTAAATTGTGATCCAAAAGGATCATGGAAGAGTTTTTTGAGAAACAGAAGATTTAAAATGGTTATAAGTTTAAAGAGGTGATCTCCTGAGAAGATGAAAGGAAGGGGGAACCACACATTAAGCATGAGCCAGAAGGGCAAGTGGTTATAGCACGAGGGGATGACTTCATTACCTCCAAAGTTACACAGTCCTGAGTGATGAATCCAGGGTGTGTCCAAGGGAGGGGGTAGTTGCAGTGGAGTGGAGGTGAACATCACCAAGGGTGGAGGTCAAGGTCCCAGCTTGTTCCCATACACTTTGAAGCCACCCAAATAATGGCAGTACTTGGAAATAGAGAGGCAAAACCAAAAGCAAAGTTCAAGGCCACTGTGTAATGCAGGGGAGGGACCTACAGTTGCACAGGGACAGAGAAAATATGGGACAAAGGGTTGTGACTGGTTAGGAGTCTGTACACAGTGGGGAAAAAGTGTAACTGGTTACCCTCCCGTGAGCGTTTATTGTTTACCAGGCTTTACATAGATTAGGCCATTGACCCCCCCAGACCACCTTCCTAGGAAGAAGTGCTATTTGCATTCCCCATTCATAACTCAGAAGCTGAATCGTGGCGTGGTCAAGCTGCTCTCAGCTCTTATCCATTATGCTATGCTAATTTTCATAGAATGCTCTCAGCTCTTATCCATTATGCTATGCTAATTTTCATAGAATGATAGAAATGTTTCATTTTTTTCACCATAGTGCTCGGCATGGAACCCATGTTCTCAAGCATCTTCACCGATGAGCTGCATTAGTGTCTTAGGAGAAGGTATTTTAATATAGTTCAACTAAAAAAAAAAATTCCCTGATGATTGTGGGCAGTGAGGTTAACTGGAAATAAAATGGAGAAAGTTACTTAAACGTCTATAGAATTTGTTCAACTCCAGCAGGTGGTAGCGCTGAGTTACAGGTCTGTACGAGGCCATCTAGTGGTCAGGCCCATACTCTGCACGCCTCGAGACCTCTATCTGTTCCAGGCCTTGAGGATTTCTTCAGCAGCATCCAGTGTACTGTCTTTCTGCAAATTAACAAGATACTTGAAATCATTATTTACCGACACAAGTTCAAGGTAAAGATTTATAAAGATTTATATATAAAGCTGCAGGCCATAGTAGCATGGAATGCAGATTTATGTGAACGTCTGATCTGAGGTGAAGAAAATTTTCCAAAGTGCAAATGGTAAATGCAAAACCAAACTACGAATACAATAGATTATAGAAACAAGTGAAAGAGTGCAGAGGAGCTCGCGGAGAACAATAGAAGGAACCTGCTCCAGATTCCGTGATCTTTTCCCATGAAGCCTTTCATCTGCCCAGACAACCTTTTTTTTGGCAGTTTTAATCTAAGGAAAATCCTTATGCATCTCTTTAATTTGTGAACTTTCCAAATTAGTCACTGCACATTGCTCTGTGCAGGGAATATTTAGTTCATCCTAAATACTAGTCTGCTCTTCCAATCAAAATTTCAATTACAGTTACTGAAAAATGATCCACTTTGTTTTTGGATAGGCAATACATGCCCATTATATTGTATATAAAATTAATTAAACTGAAGAGCAAACAATGAGAGTCTAGCCTTGTGTTTTCCAGTTCTGCTACTTTCTTTTCCCCTGCCAACTGACTCAGTATGGAAGGACACTGGGTGTGACGGAGCAAAGTACATGTCCAGGCGTGGAGGCTCAGAACCTGGCTCTGAGCCGCAGGCCCTGGAGTCCGAGTAGAGCAGGCACGATGGCCAGTGTGGGTGTGAGCAGGGGGTACAAGGCTGGGTAGGTGACGTGCACTTGTAATCATAGCACCATGGAAGGCTGAGGCAGGAGGATCACCATTAGAGCCCAGCCTGAGCCGTTTAGCAACTCATAGAGAACTTGTCTCAGCCCTCCCCCCACCCCCCACACAGAGCTGAGGATATGTTCTCAGGGCACACTTACAGAACAGCAGGCATGCAGAGACATTATAACAAAAGTTAGTCGTCAATTCATAGCCGGTGACTACGCTCACACTTGCTCATGTAGCCAGCCCTGACTGTCTAGGCCCAGATGTTCCCCCTTAGCCATGTGTGGGTCAAACTGACTGTGTCTGACTTGTGTTTTAAAAATGTGCAGTGATTCCAACTTGCTACAAGCACTTCAAGGCCATTGTGTTTGGGGGAAGATGGCCCTGTCAAGGATACTTTCGACTCTCTCTACTCTTCTCAGACCCCTCTGTCCCTCCCAGAATGCACCTGTACAAACCTCCCTGACAGTATGGGACATAATTTTTGAATTCCATGTATGTGATCATATAATAACCTGCTATCAGCTTTGTACTTCCCACTCACAAACCATATTTAAACTGAACTCAAACCTGACTCTGGACTGGGAATGTGAACCTCTGGATTTGCCAGCCTGCTAGCATAATAGGAGTTGCCTTCTAACAGAGTCTTCCATTTGAATTGATACTGGTTTCCTTGCCACAGTACCACAGCACAAAGACCCTGAGTTCAAACCCCAGTTCCACCCCACCACCAAGAAAAAAATGGTGGTAGAGTGGCAGTGATGATAGAGCTCAAGTACGTGAGGCAACTGGGTGGTTGGGGCCTGGCTGGGTTTTTGTTAAGTTTTTTTTGTGTTGTTTATTTTTGTTTTGTTTTGTTTTTTGTCTTTTTTTTTTTTGTCTTTTTGAGACAGGGTCTCACTATGCAGTTCAAGCTGACCTTAAGCTTACTTTGTACCTCAGGCTGGTCTCGAACTCACAACAATCCTCCTGCCTCAGCCTCCCAAGTGCTGGGATTATAGGCATGTGCCACCATGCCTGGCTGTTTTTTGTCTTTTTGAGACAGGGTCTCACTATGCAGTTCAGGCTGTGTTGTTAATTTTTAACATAGGATCTTACCACGTAGTGCTTGCTGGCTCCATGTAGGGTTCCAGGCATCTGGCTTGTACTGTCAGACCCCAAAAGAGGTGAGGAGAGTTTCTCTATTTTTAAAATTATTTATTTAATGTATTTAGTACAGGGTCTCACTAAGCAGCTTGGACTGGTAGTGATCCTTCTTGGGAGGTTTTTCAGCCTCCCAAGTGCTGGGATTACAGGCACAGGCACTATGCCCAGTCTTAATCGCCCTCTCAATGCTCCCTGGGGGTGGGGCCAGCAGGGCACACGGGTAATCAAACCCCTCTTTTTTAAAAATTAATCAATTAATTAATTAATTAAGGTTTGGTACCAGGAACCAACTCATGACCTCAGGCTTGCCAGGCAGGTGCTGTGCCGCTGAGCTACATCTCCGCTCGGGAGGTTTCTATGCAGTGGGAGGCAGAGGAGTCGGGTGTTGGGACTCAGTGGAGGGCGAGAGCAGGCGAGCATGGGGTTGAGAAGCCAGGCAGGGAAGAACTGTGGCCACATACATTGAGGTGGTGGGAGTGGCTTGGTTTAAATTGTCCCGGCCTGGGTGGTCCAAGGGGCACCCACCCCAGAGATCTGGGTAAGTGGGTGGGGGAGGATTGGCACCCAGGTACACTGACCACATATAGAGACGTGCTAACTGATTGCATAGTTGAATCCTGGCACCAGGCTGTTTACTGTTCAAGGAGTTACAAATGTGGAAAGAGAAAAAGCTGGAATGAAATCTGTTGGTACTTTTCAATATGTTTGGATACTGTCCCATCAGAGATGAGCAGCTGGCTGGAGCTGAAAGCTTAGCATAATGAACTAGAAAGGTGGAGTTTAAGAAAGGAAGAGGATTTACTTATAAGGAGAAAAAGAAAAGACAGAACCAAGCTGCCTCAGACAGAGGGCAAAGGGTCTGGAAACAGATGCCTCTGAGCCTTTGTCTCTGGCTTCTTTTGCTAGAGGTAGGGGTGGACACTGGGGGCTTGGCACATTCTGATTGGCTCCCTGGGCTGTCTGTGGACATCTTCTGCCTATGTGGACATCCTTTCTGGTGGGCTTTGTGTGCCTACCCCTTTTGTCCTTATCTCTGAGATTTATAGGTTGGTTAGGAAGAACTTATTAAAAGGCCTAGAGATTGTAACTAAGTAAAGGGACATGTGGATATTTAGTGCAGTAATGACAACAAAGCAAACATACACACACACACACACACACACACATACACTCAAGTTTTCTCTTAAGTAGTTTTCCCTTTGAGTAGGGGGCTATTCTGATTTCTGGGATCCTGGCCTCCTTTACCTTCTACCTACAGTCTCTCCACTGGACAGCAATCCTGCCTTGTTTGTAAGTACTTATGCTATGCACTCTACCTAGTGTCTTTCTGTGTCTGGATTCTTTCTTTCTCACTCTACCTTGAATCTTTTCAATTGGGCCTAAATGAATTCCTCTAGTAACATTTTAACTCTGTTAGCCAGGATTAGCCAGTGATTTGCCAGGGGAAAAAGCCTCTTTTATTAAGATTTTTCTATTAAAATTTTTAAATGTATTTGATACAGGGTCTCACTAGGCAAGGCAACTCAGACTTGTAATGATCCTCCAGTCTCCTCAGCACTGGGATTACAGGTACGTGCCACTGTACCCCGACTTGGTGGCTGGCTCAGTGCTCCCAGGGGCAGGGCTGGCACAGCATGTGGCACCTGGAATGGAGCCCTGGTCCCTGCACTTGTCTAAGCAGGCACTTAGTCTACTGAGCTGTCTCAACGGCCCTCTATTAATTTCTCTAATAAAGCCTAATAAGGCCCTCATTATATTTTTTCCCCCTCCTATAGAGCTCTCTCCCTACAGATACATATAAATGCAGAAATAAGTATGTACACAATCAGCCTGCCAGGTCCAGTGGTTCTGCAAAACGAGGCTGCCGCTGGGCTTGGTGATGTAATCCCAGCATTCAGGAGGCTGAGGCAAGAGAGCGAGAGTTTGAGGCTAGCCTAGCTGCATAGAAAGTTCAGGGCCACCCTAGACTACATAATGAGACCCTATCTCAACAAACAACATTCTCAGCCATGTAGTGGTACACCCCTATATAGTGGTACACCCCCGAAACCTCAGCACTTAGGAGGCTCAGGCAGGAGGCTTGGTGTGAGTTTGAGGCCACCCTGTGCTATACAGTGAGGTCACGGCTAGCCTGAACTACATAGCGAGGGCTTGTTTCAAAAACATAAAATAAAATAACAAAACAAAATATCCAACAAAAAATAAATTATGTCTGTACTGAACATGTATGGACTTCCTTGTCTTTATTCCCTAAGCAATACTGTAAAACAAGTATTTGCTTGGCATTTACACTGTATGAAAGTAGAAATAAAATTTAAAACAAAGAAAATATAAATAACCCAGAGATAATTTAGGTTGCATGCAAATACTATACCCTGTAGATAAGGGACTCGGACATTCACAAATTATGGTATTTGTGGTGGTCCTGGTACCCCTTAGATTCAAAGAGATGACTGCAAGATCTTTAATAATGATACATCAACTTGACCAAAAAACTCTGATTAGTAAAGCATAAGTCTGGGCATTTGTGGATGGGTCTTCAGTGAATGTCCTCGGGAATTATATGTCCCTGGCCCCTTCCTCCTGGTGCCTGTTTGCTCAGTGGCCGCCATGAACTAAGCAGATTCCACCATGATATTCGTGACTGGGAGCCAGTAGACCACACTCAACTCTCTGAATCCATGAGCAAATGTAAACATTTCCTCCTTTATTTTATTTTTTGGTTGCTTGAGTCTTGCTATGTAGTCCAAGCTGGTCTTGAACTCCCTTGGTAGCCCAGATTGGTCTCAAATTCACAGAGAACCTCCTGTCTCAGCCTCTCAGATGCTGGGATCATAGGCATATACTACCATCCCTGGCTGTTTCCTCCTTTAAACTGTGGGTCCTATGTCCCAGTCATAGGAAGGCTGCCTAATACAGGATACAATACACATGAACGTGTACACACATGCATGTACATTCAGATATTCCCCACCTCTGTCTACGGGGATGGTCTGGCAACAGCAGTATCCCAATAGCGGTGAGTACTCTTACTGTATTGGCGGTAGCTACCTCCAACGAATGAAATAGTGATCAATGAGTTATTATGGATACTAATAAACGGGTACAATGAATAATTTGGTTTATGCGAGATGGAATACGTATTGGTTTCACAGCTTCAAAGTACTTTGTTACAAAACAGCAAGTATTTTTAAATGGAAAACGTCTAACTTTATAGGAGAAAAGTCTAGCAAATACCATTTAATCCACTTACCCCAGTAAGAGCAAAATTGAAATCATGTACCCCCTGATGTAATAATAAGAAGAAAGCTGCAATTCTTGGCTTTCCTGCCAAAGTGAATAAACTCTGTCTAATCATGGGGGAAACACAGACTGAAATTCAGGGGCTTGCTTCCAAAGAGCTGGCTGATCATTTTCAGAAAGTATCAAAATCACAAAGGTCAAAGCAAACCCAAGAAACTTTCTAACTCCAAGGAAACACAATTTCTGAATGGGATGCATAATTCTAGATCCATTATAAGGTATTATTACTATTATTATTTTTGTAATGACTAACCTTTCTTTTATTTCTCCATTTAAATCAACTGAGTCCATGTGTTAACAGGTTGTTAATATTTCTGTTCTATTCGGAATAGGCCTTCCATAGTTTGTTCATAGATTATTTTTAAATGCCAAGAAAAAGTTCACCTTATTGTGATAAGGTTTTCAGAAGAACAAGTTGTCACTGAGTGCCTTTATCCCAGTCAGACTGTTTTTAGCGCCAGCAACATCTTAAAAATGGCAATGACATCTTCAGAATCTTTTTAAATACAGATCCGATGGTGATGAGTTCTCTCAGCTTTTGTCTGTCAGAGATGTCATGTATTTTCACTCTTAAAGAATATTTTCACAGACATAAAATAGTAGAGGCTGACATAGCTTTTTTATTTCTGCGCTTTGAACACAATGTTTCATCATGTTCTGGCCTGTTCCTGATAAGAAGTGAGTTAACACTGTGATCTTTCTTTCTATGCACAGGATGTGTGGTTTTTCTCTAACTGCTGTAACAATTATCTCCTTACTTGAGATTTGAGAATTTATGCCTGGCCTAGAGTTTTTTTTAATGTAGTTAGTACAGGGTCTACAGGGTTTCACTATGTGGACTCCTAGTGATCCTCCTGTGTTTAGCCTCCCAAGCCCTGGGATTACAGGGGTGCACCACCACGCCTAGTCTCACTATGCCCTGGGGTGGGGCTGGCAGGGTATGCTGGGGATTGAATTTGTTTGGCTTTTGATACACTGATCTCCTCTGTAATCCAGGCTGGCCTGAAGCCCATGATTCTCCTGGTAAGTACTGAGAACTACCACCAAACCCAGATTTTGTTTTGTTTTAAATCCTGTTACAGTTTACTGTGCTTTTAAAATTTTAAAGTTGCTTTTCAGTAAATATGGGAAAATTCTGTCCATTGTTTCCTTCCTTTTCAAATTCTTCTTACGGGGAGGGAAGTTAAGACACTGATTTTTCTATGTAGTCCAGGCTGGCCTTAAACTCATTATGTAGCCCAGGCTGGGTATGGATTTCCGATCACCCTGCCTCAGCTCTCCAAATATTGGAATCACAGACTACACCACTATACCTGGCTGATTCTTTTTGTAATTTTTTTTTTAATTTTAGGTCTACAGTGTGTTTAGGCTCTCACTACTAGATGAAACTCATGGTGATCCACCTGTTTACAGCCTCCCACGTGCTGCGATTACAGGTGTGCGCCACCATGCCCAGTCTAAACTGCCCTCTCAGCATGCCCTGGGGGCTGGGGCCAGCATGGCAGGCCAGGGGATTGAACCCCCAGGCCCAATGCCTGCTTGCTTTGGTGTTTTAATCCACCAAGCTATTTGGCTAGCCCTGATTATTTTTCAAAAATAATATTTTTTTCTGCTATGTTTCTTCCTTTGTTAGTTTTTAAACTGTAGCCAAGTTTTATTAAGGTTAGGAAAAGAAACAGGCACTGCAGAGTGAGTTTGGGTCAAGTAAATGGAGGACAAGAAGTGTACTCTAAGGGTGAGGGCTGGCGACCACGCCAAGTGGACACAAAGAACGCTTTGCTGTTTTTTATTTGTGGTACTACAGGGGCATGCCACAAATAAATAACTTGATATTACTTCTATTTTTTTTTCCATAATTTTACTGAAGAACAAATAGCAATGAGGATATTATCTCTATTTTTAAGAAATAATTTTTCTTTCACTTTTTTCAGATTAGAGATTTCTATAGATTTGTATTCAAGATGACTTCCCTTCTTACTGACAGCTTCAATTCTTTGCTAAGTCTGATAAATGTTTCATATTAAGTTCTGAAGCTTCCATCTGATGTTTTTAAAGTTGTAATTCCTCTGCCACTATGTCCATATTTTCTTTTAACTTACTGAACATAGTAATCGATATGTTTTTTTTTTTTTAAGTTTTAAAAATCTTTTATTTATTTGGGGTATAGGGTCTTGCTATGCAGCTCAGACTTGCAGTGATCCTCCTGTCTCAGCTTCCCCAGCGCTGGGATTATAGGCATACGACACCATGCCCGTTCTGGGGTCTGCACGGTGTACCCTGGGTTCTGGGGGCATGCCAGGGACCAAACTTGGGTCCCTGTGCTTGTCAGGTAGGTGTTTATGCCTCTGAACTATCTCCCTAGCTCCCACTTCTATGCCACCTTTAGGTATGTTTTTATTGAATACTTCTTTTCTAAAATTTTATTTATTTTTATTTTTTGTTGGAACCGGGGATTGAACTCAGGCCCTTATGCTTGCCAGGGAAGAGCTTATTCCACTGAGCCATCTCCCTGAACCCTTCTTTTTCTAAACTACAGGTTACATTTTCTTGTGTTTTTATATATTTAGTAACTTCTTACTGTATTCTGGACACTGTTTCTTGATAAAGTCTGAATTATGTTGTCTCCCTTCAAATAGATTGAGTTTTGTTCTACAACAGTTAATTTCAAGTCAGCAAATCAAAATTTAGAAACTGAACAGGAGGTTATAATTTTTAGTAATAGAATAAAAGGTGCTTTATAAATTGAAAGGAAGGATATTATAAATGGGTTTCTGAGTGGATCAGGGAACTTACTTTAATGAAGCAAAAGCGCACGAACTTCTCAAACTGCGGTTTAGTCTCTGAGTTACAGAAAGCTGACACTGGGATGGCTGATAGTTTCTGAAAAAAATAAACAGGATTAAATAATCATCATCATTTATACTTAAAATATTAATTTTGAGGCCACAGACATTACAATTTACTTTTTTTACTTTGAGAAATGAACTTAGAGCCTTTACACTGAGCTACATCCTCAGTACATTTTTTATTTTGACACATGGTCTTGCTAAGTCAGTAAGTTCTCCAGGCTGGGCTTAAAGTTGAAATCCTCCTGCCTTAGCCTCTCAGATTTCTGAGAGGTGTGTGCTGCATTGCCTAGCTTGAATTTTTAAATATGTACAACCACTTCTAAAACGAAAAATGTTTTTAAAATCCTTCCCAAAGTCATAACTGATGTTTTTCAAAGCAAGTTTTCTTCATAAATCAGCTATAAAATACAGCACAATAATGCAAAGGTCAATAAACATCACCTTATTTTTGGTCATCCATTTCACAAATTTATAGTCATAAGGCTCATTGGTCTTCATGTCAGAAAGGTCAGCATCTAAAACAACAATGAAAATTAGTTTGCTTTAGAATTATACTTCGGATGACATGTATTTTATTTAAGTCCATTGAGATTCAAAATTTTCTCCTGATTTAGCCTGATTTAGCTTAGAACTTCCTTGGCAGACGTTCACAACATCCTGGAGTCTCACAGTGCACTGAGGTGCCAAGGTAGGCAGGCACAGCTCAGAGGCCCTGAGACCTCCGCCACCTTTATATGCACATGGTCAAGGGAGCCTGCGAGGGCAGCTGGTGGTGCAGGCACAGAGCAGGGAAGGGGAAGGGGAAGGTAAGAGTGAGGGCCGGCTTTCCACATATAAATAGGAGTCCATGATAATTATTAAGGAAATAATAACTAAATCTGTATTTGTCAGTAATAATGACATCACTGAGAGATTTTAATTTCCATGGGGGTAAAGTCTTTTCTTTGTAACCTATTGCATCCCCAGCTCTTAGGTCAGCAAGTAATCAAAAGCAAATTTGTTGGATAAGTAATACTATTTATTATTTATAAAGAGGGAATGCTTCTATCTTTCTAATGTTATAGTTGTTTATCTGTTGTTTTCATATACTATAATATTTAACAACTTTTTTATTTTGGGAAAGAACTTCAGATATATATTTTTTCATTCCATTCCTTTATTTTATTTTTACTTTTTGGTGGTACTATGGATTGAACTCAGGACCTTGTGCTTGCCAGGCAGGTGCTTATGCTGATGAGCTATCTCCTTGGCTCCTATATTTCCATTCCTATCCTCTCCATCCATCTTGCTTTAAAGTTCGGTCAGGGTATTTTTCTGGCATTCATTTTCAATAATTTATATTTCATACTGCTTGAATTTTATTGGCTTACATTCTTAAATCTTTTAGAATGCCCCCAATTGATGGTTCTGTAATCAGTAAAGTTATAATATATTTCTCAGAATAAGTTGAGGGGGATATTTTATTTTTTAATTAACTAAATACTAGTGGGTGTTTTTCAAATTAATCTTTTACAAGGCTTGAAAATGTATATATATATATATATATATATATATATATATATATATATATGTCTTTCCCTCACTATATATATTTTTTTCATTTATTTTTATTTTATTAAAATACAAATGTCAATCAGACAGTTTCAAGACACCTTGACCATACAGATTTGATGAATCTGTATCGTTTCATAACGTTTTGGTATTGTACAAGGT
>PVKA01007594.1:0-77051 GCA_004027165.1 Ctenomys sociabilis | reverse complement strand
GGAACCGGGGTTTGAACTCAGGCCCTTGCGCTTGCCAGGGAAGCACTTATTCCACTGAGCCATCTCCCTGGTCCCCCTGAGCCACTTCCCTGGTCCCCCCATAACCTATTAATTGGGACAATAACTTACAAAGCAAACTAATATGACCTAGTAAGAAGAGGTAATCAGGAAGTAAAATTCTTAAGAGTCAAGGGAGAGGTTCAAAAGTAGAGTCAGAGACTGGCTTATTAAATCAACTTATTCAGGAAGTGATTACCTCAGATATTATCATTTTCTTGAAGAAAACCATACATTAAGCTAGCCAAAACCCTATAAATCAATGTCACTAGAGTTGAGAATTCCATTAGCCATTGATTACAAGGAAGACAACGTTTAAAAAAACTTAGCTTAAACACCTATGTAAAACAATCCTCTCTGAAGTGTGTGTGTGTGTGCATGTGTGTTCCTGGAGCCTCATGCTAAGTAAACTAACACTCCTGCCATCACTTCACAGCACATGTGGTAGAGACATCACTAGAGCTAGCTGCCTTTGTCACTAATGGCTGAGCACTCTGTTTTACCTGCTATGAGATTCTTTGACAGCCCGTCTTTTGAACAGATTTCAACTCTTCCACCCTCTCTGTGTCAGAGAAGACAGACTTAAAATCGTTCAGAACCTGCAAGGTTGGGGGATACTTAAGTCAAAGAAATGGTTTCTTTTTTTTCTTTTCCATTTTTCTTTCCCCAGGGAAAATGTTTTATCCTTTACATAAAAAAGACTAAAGCTTCCTGTTGGCTCCACCTTTGTTGATAAGTGCACCCAGAAATCTTCCAAGGTTTTCAGACTTTTAATTTGTTTAACAGCTTGGTTCAAAAATTAAAAGTATTTAGATACAACCTAACAGACTCAAAGGAGCCTATCTTTTATTTCCTCTTTCAGAGGAAGCCTAAAATATTGCAGGAGACACAATTTATTAGATGAGTTATTTTGGTAATTTTTCAGGTATTGAAATGCATTCCAATTGGCTTGGCTTGATTCCCCAGAAATAAGTTGTAATAGCAACTGTAAGTCTCAATACAAAGTTCTTTGAAATATCGTTGGCATAAATAGGTTTTTCAGGATACTGAATTTAGGATGAAGCTGACAGAAAAAAGAAAAATCCTGAAAGAGCAAAGAAGGTCTGACCAGGGCTTGGAGAAAGAAAAGACATCATAAGTCAGATGAACAATGCACATATTTTCCTGTGATTTCTAAAATATTAAAAAGTCTACTCTGGTAACATGTTCTTTAAAATGACACTTGCTCGTTGGGCTTCAAAAAAACATCAGTGTTTTTGGACACTGTGATTATTGAACTATCTTGTCTTGAAATTCAAAAAGTTAGGGAATTCTTTCAAGCAGAAAACAAAAGTGCATAGCGAGTTTGATGGAAGTTAATTCAAATTTCTTTTCTGGATCAAGGCTGGCATCTTTCAGTTAACTTACAAAGTACATAATGAGCTTAAGGGTGATATTCCATTTGGTTGTGTCCTTATTGTTTCAAAGAGGTCACTGAAGAGGTGAATAATTATAATTTCAGTACCTACAACAAGTTATGCAGGGCTGGCCATATTGCTCAGCAGATAAAAGTACCTGCTTAGACCGGTGTAGGGGCCAGGGGTTCCATCCTCCAGCTTGCCCTGCTGGCCCTGCCCCTGGGACATGCTGAGATGGCGATTGAGACTGGGCCTGGTGGTTCCTGCTTGTAATCTCAGTACTTGGGAAGCTGAAAACTGGAAGATCACTATGAGTTGAATCGGTGTAATGATACCCTGTAGAGCGTATACTAAATGCATAAAAAAGTTATTCAGTTTGTTAGCTACTGTCAAAGTTGGGTTTAAATGTTTTGTCAGCTGCTGAAATTAATATAACATAGATAGATGATAGATTAGATAGATAGACAGCTAGATAGATGATAAATAGATTTAAGTACAAATGTCTCTTGAAGTCAAAACATCAAGTGGAATCTTGGAATACATGCAGCCCAAGTTCTTGTGTTAGTGTATGAGAACCACAAAAGAAAAGGATTTCAGAGAAATATGTATCTTTTATAGGAATTATTTTTCATTTATTTACTTGGTTCAGGATCTCACTATGCAGATTACATTCATAGTCATCCTCCTGTTGACAGCCTCCCCAGTGCTGGGATTACAGGCTTGAGCCACCATGCCCAGTCTCGGTGGCCTGCTCAGTGTGCCCAGTGGTAGGGTCATTGTGGCATGTGGTGCTGGGAATTGATCCCTGTCTCTGTGCTTGCGTAAGCAAGGGCTTAGTCCACTGAACTATCTTGCTGGTCCCTCAGATTGAGTTTTAAAACATGATCTTATTTATCTACCTTTATTATCACCCCTGAGATTAGCTGGCAACACTATTTGAGCATAGCCTTGTCCTCTCAGAAAAGTAATAAATTGAATAGGAAGTTAGGACCTGGATTAACTTTCCAAACTTGCTGCCAGTTTTATTTGACTTCTAATTTAACTACAACTATGATTATATGTGCCTTTCTGATGCAGCTTCCGTATCAGAGTGGTCCATGCAGGAACTTTGTGAGGACCACATGAACTAAAACCTGCAGATACGAACTTCAACCTCAGCTTCCACAGCTTTAACTGTGAACTAGGTAAGGTATTTGAATGCATTTGTGCTACTGAGCATTGTTTTTTCCAATAATATATTTTAGTTTTTTTTATTTTAAGACCCTAAACTAATGAAACACAAAAATCTTAATTGTAAAACGTGTGCATGTGGAGGTGCTTGGGAAATAGCTCAGTGGTCTAAGTGTCTGACTGGCAAACACAACCTGTGTTAGCCCCAGTACTTCATGTATGCTGTATTGGCCACCGAAACCAATTGTGGTGGTGCATGCCTATAATCCTAGGCTGCAGAAGCTGAGACAGGAGATCACTAGGAGTCTGAGCTGTGTAGTGAGACCCTGTATCAAATATATTAATTTTACAAAATAAAGTACACTTTGAAAAAAAAGTATGTGGGCCAGGCAAATAGCTCAATGGACTAAAGCACATGCTTAGGCAGAGCATGGTGGCCAGGGTTTGAACCCTGGCAGGTCGGACTGGCCCCATCCCTGGGGTGCACTGAGACAGCGACTGAGACTGGGCATGGTGGCACATGCATGCAATTCCAGCACTTTGGAAGCTGAAAACAGGAGAATCACAAGTTCTAACTATGTAGTGAGAGCCTGAACACCCTATCTATATAGTTGACCCTGTGTCAAATGCATAAAAAAGAAAGTATCCATGTGGAAAAAGAAATAATTGTCTAGCTAACTGAGAAAGAGTGAATTATTTGCCAGTGAAAATTAACTTCAAATGATACTAAAATTAACGAAATTTATTGAGTGCCTATTATAGGGACCACACTCTTATGTACATAGATAGATAAATATGGCAGCCAAGTATAGTAACTGCCTCCTGATGTCAGAAAGGGTTTCCTCAGGAACACAATGAAACTAATCAAGAGAAAATGCATCTCATTCACCCACATTTCTCATGTTGAGCGATAAAAGTAAAAACTGTCTTAACACGAAGGCTATTGCATCACCAGCGATATTGCGTCCTTGGTATCCTTCTAGTTAGACTTTCTAGACAGTATGTCTATGGCAGGAATGAGTTTTCCAAAGCCTCCGCAGAAAGAAAATCAAGAGCAATAATATGAAACCCAAAGCTGGATCCTTACAAGCACAACTACATGATGAGTCCTATGACTTGGGTGTTTGGATAAGACATTCAGCAGCTAGGACTTTTTTTTTTTTTTTTTTTTTTTTTTTTTTTTTTTTTTTTTTTGTAAGCCACAGGATTTTTTTTTAAATTAAATTTTAATGAGAAAGAAATAGCAATGACACAGTTTCAGAACACATTAGTAGGACATTGAAAGGGATAACAGTTAAATGAAAAGTGAGAACTTAAGGATTAAACAAGGAAGAAAAAGAATGTAGAAAAGTTAGGAAATATGGCAGGGGCAAAACCATACATTTATATAAACAAGATGGTTAAGGCAATGGTACTAAGAATGTCCATTAGGTTTTTGAATACAGCAGTTAATGGGTACAATTCTCACCCTGACCAACTCTATATACTGATATCTTTGAACTAAGCAACTACTCTGAGGCTAGCAATGTGTGACACTAAAGCCATGCTTGAAATACCTGTCACTGTGGTCTTCTAAATGTGCACTGCTTTTAACAGTCATGTCAATTAGCACTATTACTCTCTTTAAAGTAAATGTTTGTAAAAAAAAGAAGTAATAATAGAAAGTTATGTTTTATTTTCTAATTAAGCTACATCAAAATCCATTCCTAACAATGTCACTGAGAAATCACAAACGTCCTGTAAACATTGTGATGATCTGGTTACTGGACATTTGAAAGCAAATTATACCCCTTATTATTTGAACCAAGAATATCTTTCATTTAGCAATCTTTTGACTATCCTAAGCATACATTCAACCTTCTGCATATCTAGGTAAGTGATACGCAGAAAGACAATGTATTTATTTATGCTCCCAGAGTAACTGTTGTATCGCTGGTACTTAGCACCTGCCTGAAATAAGACGTCAATATATCCTGGAAGGATTTGTAACTTACACATTTTAATTTAGAAATACCTACTCTTTGACTGCTTATCACATGATGCAGAAGGACTGCAGATGATATCATCCATATTCTCTGCTACAAGCCCTCTGAAACTCAGCCAGCTTTTAAGCCTGAGAGCCATATTCCCTAGTGATTACCAGGATGTTCCTCACTACATCAACATTTTTTTTCACCACGATGCAACAGTATCTTTGGAAAACCCTCAGCCTCCGTTGTCTTGGAGTTTAAAAAAATCAACACCCATATAAAACTTTGTTCTCCTTCCTTTATGAATTGAGTTTTAAATCTTTACTTTGATTTAGTGAGAAACAAAATTGGGCCACAGCCAGTGTGTCATTTGTATATATTCCTATGAATTCTATAACCTGGAGGATATCTCCAGTCCAAGGAAATGTAACCATTAACCCATGGCTAAACAATTTCCCAAGAAGCTTTTCCAAGGCATAGCTTTTAAGTGTCCAAGGAACTCAATCTAATGGTACAGATATTTGAAATATACACAAACATACAAGCCTTTTAGATAAACACATTTTCAGGGAGCTTTTGATAAAAGTGATAAGTTACAATCTCTACAACTATACACTCTGTGTTTTATTACCCTTCAGGAGACACTTATCAGCTATAAATGTTGGGTGGTTTAGGCTAGGAATCAACCCTGGGGGAAACAGTGGGGGAATTCTGGGACTCACAGTTCTACAGATCAGCATAAACCTGAGACTCAGTTTTATTTTCATTTATTAAAAAGGTCTGTGGTCCGCTTTGGCAATTTCACATCCATTAGCTTCATACCCCTTTCAAGAGGGAAAAAAAAAGAAAGCAACTGCAGATTTTATGGACTGATTGCTGATGGCTACGCTACTGCTGTATTGGTTCTGAGTCCATTACAGGTACATTACCCATTAACCATGTTTGCAGTGGAATCTGTAGCTTCCAGTTTGACCGGGTATTGAGTGGAGCTGGTTAGAGAGGGAGGCTGGGATAGGATTGGGTCTCCTGGAGGCTACACAAAGGTTAGGCATCCTGATACATTGCAGGCTTTCTTTCTACTTCCCCATAATTATGTCCCAAAAGAGCAGCAGTTGGGTTTCGTTAACCAGTCACCAGGCCAATTTGGAAATCAACATCAGAAGATTAAAATAGGAGTTTTCAACTTTTCTCATGTCATGCATGTTCAACCCATGTATTTGTTTGCCTTTGAAACTTCTGATGCTTGCCATACATTTTCAGCAGCTAACTGCATCCATGCCCCCCCAACAAAACATCACCTGTATACTATGTCTATTCCTTTTTCAACAAAGACAAAACTATCATTTTAGTGGCAATAAGACATACGTAAATTTGGTTTCATGTTTCCATTCTATAACTCTAAGTCTTGTAGTTCCAAAAAAGTTAACTTGTGAATGAATGCTACTCAACAACTTCTGTATTTGTGAAAGAAGAAGGAAGAATTGGAGTAACTAGGACACTATAATCTGCGCTCATAGGGCCAGAAGAGCTCTCTGAAGACAAGTCTAAATTCCAAGTTTGGAGTCTACTTCCCTAAAGTACCATAGAGTAGATTTGTCAAATGCATTTGTTAAAGAGAGTTAGATTTTTAAGTGTAACTGATTACATGAAATCAGGGTAATTGCTTTTATTTTTTTTTCTTTTTTGTGGTACTGGGGATTGAACTCAGGAACCCATACTTGCCAAGCAGTGCTTATTCTACTGAGCTGTCTCCCTGGACCCAGTCTAGTTAATTTCAAAGTAAAAATACATTGTATTTCATTATTAATAATTTATGCCTGCTTAAGCACAGAAAAAGGAATTAAGTCCTTTTTTTTGTCTTTTTGAGACAGGGTCTCACTATGCAGTTTAGGCTGGACTTCAGCTCACTTTGTAGCTCAGGCTGGTCTCGAACTCACAATAATCCTCCTGCCTCAGCCTCCCAAGTGCTGGGATTATAGGCATGCACCACCACGCCCTGCTCAAATTAAGTCCTTTAATCTATTATCCTAATTCCCACTGAAGATTCTATTTTGTGCACCCAAGATTGTAACAGAAAATCACAAGAGGAGCTCAGTGGTCTCTTCCTGCATAGTTGGCTTCTCTCTAAACATTGCAGTCAGATCTCCTGCTCTTAGCTCTTGCTGTCTATCTGTCATTTCTGGTAAATTACTGTAATAACTTTGTTTTCTACTGGATAAATACCTATGCTAAAAATCTTTTCTTCTATTAACTGCCCTTCTATTTTTGACAAGATGCTTGACCTTCCTCCTGTACTTTCCTAACCTACCAACTGCTTTAGGGTTTTGCTGCGGATACTGCATTCAGTACGGCTTAGGACACATTTAGCTAAATCAGATGCTAGTTCTAAAAGTCTGTTGTGTCTACATTACAAGCAGTTCCACCAGCTAAGGACTGCAGCTACGTATGCATTTAATGTTCAAAAGACAGAACATCACCCCCTCCAACACACATCGCTTTTTCATCCTGCCCTCATCCAGGGCTCCACTGAGAAGCCCTGTCATCATAGAGCTGTCAGTCATCAGGCACGGCTGCCTTGCCAGAGACGTGCAGTACACATTGGCAGCTCTGCTAACAGAAGCTGTTAACAAAGATCTGCTGACCCCGAGCTCTTCAAAGATGTTTCACATTCCATCCTCTGATGCCCTTTGCTCTTGGACAGGCTGATATCAGCCCTTGATCTAAACATGCCGGGTAGCCAGTGATAAGGGAATTGCTCTGCCTTGCTAGGGCTGTGTTTTGAACACACAATTTTGCAATTTAAAAATTCCATCAAATCAGCTGGGCATAGTAGGCCTGCTGCAAATCCCAGCTACTCTAGGGATTGAGAGAGAAGGAGTGAAGATGCCAGGCCAACCGGGCAGGTTAGCTCATCACAATTTAAAAACTGCAACATGAGGAGGTAGCTTGGTGGTGAAACAAGTACAAGTCCACGGATCAATCCCCAGACTGCAAACAAAAGCATCCTGAGAGCTCCATGCCTTTTGGCCCTGCTGAATTCCCACAAGGGGCTGTAGCCTAGGTCATCTCTCTGATTTATTTTTTAAAAGAAAAGAAAAAAACACTTACTATAGGATTTTCTTGGGATGATCTCTTTCCAACTGATAAAGGTTTGAGCAGGGGGGGTGAGAAACAAGAATTGGTACCTTTTGTCTAGCACCTGTAACTATAATATGAAGCATTAAATTTAGTAAAGAATTTTGAAAGTAGGAGGACCAAGAGCTGACAGTGTCTGTCTTCGTGTTACCCTTCAATAAGACCAGAAAACCAGGCTGTAAAATTTGGAATTCTGTGGTCCTGTCCTGAGCAAGGGAGATGAGGAAACAGACTGAGCAGTTATGTTTTCACTGTGTGTGTGTGTGTGTGTGTGTGTGTGTGTGTGTGTGTGTGTGTGTGTGTGTGTTTCATTAACTCTGAAGACATGGAGAGGACTGAGGGCAGGGAAATAGGGAGATCCTCTGATCTGAGATGAGAAAGTTCAGACTTTATGGCCTTTTTCCAGGGGCAGAACTTGAGGGGCACACAGGAGGCTCCCTTGTGTGCACAGGAAAGGTAAAAGGAAGTTGTATCCAGGGCTGCAGTGGGGAAGAAGGAGAAAATGGTCATTGGTAAGAGAAGCTGCTCTCTTAGGGATTCAGCCATGTTGCATCAGAGCTCTGACAACCCAGCAGTTTATACTCACACTGGAACCTATCAGTCTCAAACTCACAAGGATCCTCCTGCCTCAGCATCCCCCTGTGCTGGGATTATAGGCGGGTGTCCCCATGCCAGCCTCAGATAAAGAAACTGTGTCTCACTGAGGTTTTATGATTTAGTGATGTCCATCCAGTTGATTAATTAAAGAAAGCTAATAAACCTAATGCTGTTCGTTCTCATGTCAAAAATATCTTCCTAGGGGTGTTGCTAATTATCAGAAAATTATTTTGGAGGGACTTAATGGTGCATATCGTGCCTTAGAGATGTCACGCCAACATTGTCTGCCACTGCCCAGCTTCCAGTTAATGTTTTGCATAGTCTAGTATGCAAATCAGCTTGGGCTGCAAGCAGATTGGCCTCGCCCAGGCAGCAGGCAGGCCGGGAGCATATTCAGTGGCAAGGCAGCAGCAATCCAGAAATGGAAATATTATATTTAGTCCTCAGGGTGGATAACCTTGGTGCTTTCTTTCAAAATGTGGTTCTGATTTTTCAGTTACCTCTTCTTGTTTATTGGTTTTCCCTAAGGAAACATGGATATATGTACTTGGTAAGAAAGCGGGAAATCCGTCATGTAGAAGGTTTTGATGCAAATGGGAGTCCAGTGAAAAAAAAGGCTCAGGCATCGGGCTTCAATATCCTTTCGGGTTCCCTGGCAGTGCTGCCGCCATCCGGATTGCTTAGCACATAATTAGCTGGATATTGGAAGGCCACGTTTGTAGATCTCACTTACCACATTTCCTGTATACTACTAAACATTTCAAACTGAGACAGAAAGAAAGCAGGAGAAAGTGATTTCCACTGGCCAAAAGGCTCAGGTTTCTTCTGTCTTGTAAAACAAAGGAAGACAAATAATTGTAAATTAGTCCTAGGATGGCTTCTTTTCTTGAACCACCCCACTCTGGTCTCCTCCTAATTTAAATAAAACTGTATGATGCAAAATATTACTTGGCTTTTGACTCTGCAATCCATCAGCTTGCAATGGAAATGCTTTCTTATTTGTATTTTTTTAATGGCTACATATTAAAAGTGAACCAGCCTTTGCCAGCTTCGGATAAAAGGCTATTTATTTTCAACCAATTTGATAGCTGCAGCTTTTAGTAATTGAATTTTCTGTGGTCAGAAAAGCAGTAATCTTAGAAACCAAATAAATATTTTTTAATAAAATGGAATACTGAGGAAGCCTATAATAATGTCAAAAATATAGCCCCTTATGGATGGATAAATATTTTAAGAAATTTACATTTCGCCCAAAGATGTATGCGTCTTGCTTCCCGGGAGACTTTGAAGAGCATAACATTTTACTTTAGGAATGGAACAATATGGGGCTTAGATGAAATATCCATGAAGTATATATGAAATACATATGCCTTACAGAAGACTTTCTGCTTAATAGGGTCTGGTGAGCTGATAGCTTAATCAATGCTTCTGCTAAATAGTCTACATCGAAGTTTCTCTCTCTCAGGCACTACTGACATGAAGTCCAGATAATGGTGCAGCTGCCTATGCATTAAAGGATGGTTGGCCGGATTTCCAATCTCTACGTACTAGACATTCATAGCAACACTCATCCTCCTAGCTGTGACCTTGAAAACAGTGTCTGGATATTGCCAAATGTCCCTTGGTCTGGATTGCTGTGACAGTTAGTAGTGTGTGTTAACTTGACTGGGTCACAGGACACACAAAAAGCTGGAAAAACACCATCTTGAGGCACATCTGTGAGAATGTTCCGGAAAGAGATCAGCATT
The DNA here is from genome assembly GCA_004027165.1 of Ctenomys sociabilis. NCBI lineage: Eukaryota > Metazoa > Chordata > Mammalia > Rodentia > Ctenomyidae > Ctenomys > Ctenomys sociabilis. The sequence goes on along the minus strand of PVKA01007594.1, from coordinate 66,977 downwards.
TGAATTGGTGGGCTAAAGAAGAGGTGTCATCGCAAGAGTGGGTGGGCCTTATTTAACCCACCAGTGGTTGACAAATTGGTCAGCCTAGGTCTACAGAATTTTTATTCCATCCCATCCTAAATTCTCACCTCCAGTTCTAAGCCTTTCAGCTACATGGAATTTTCCAGTGGCCTTCCTGTTTCTGTAGACCTGCAGACAGCCTCTTGAAGGAATTCTGAGGTTCTGGAATCTTGAGAGCTGACTCACATGATGATTCTTCAGATAGCTACAAATATCCCATTGGTTTGTTTCAGCGAAAAGCCCTCATACAGGTGGAAAAATCACCTTTGGTTGAGAGCTGCTGGTTTAAGGAAGGATTTAACTAAGCTTGGTACATATTTTGGCAAATTCTATAAATATTTAGAAAGTTTATTCCTTTTACAAGTTTTTATTAATTCTTGTATGAGCAGAGATCCTTTAAAATAATACTTCAAAAGACTAGGCAGAACTAATCAGGAGAAAATGATTTAAATTGATTATAAGGCTGAGTTGGTAGAGAAAATATAGAACTAAATAACAGAGTTAATTAAAATTCACCTAGTCTCCTTCCTCATCATATGTTTTATTGCTATTTTCTATTTTTACTTATTTATTTGCAGTACCAGGGAACACACTCAGGCCCTTGCACTTGCCAGGTACATACTTATGCCTCTGAGCTATATCTCTGGCTCCCCAATAATTTTTTTAATCCTTGATTCCTACACCTCCACTTAGAAGCATAAATATCTATTAATTTAAAATCTTAAATATTCATTTTCACATATACCATGTTTTGCTTTGAAGACCTTTTTTTTTTCTTCTCTGTATTTTAGGGAAGGGTTACAGGACGTTCAGGGTCTCACTACTAGATCAGACTCATAGTGATTCTCCTGTTTACAGCCTCCTAAACGCTGGGATTATAGGTGTGTACCATGCCCAGTCTCAATCGCCATCTCAGTTTGTCCTGGGGGTGGGCCTGCACCGCACACCCGGGGATCAAAACCCCAGCCCCTGCTCCTGCTTGCAGGTGTTTTAGTCCGCTGAGCTATTTGGCCAGCCCTTCAAGACCTTTTGACTTGATGTATATGGTACAAATTATCTGAGAATGACTGAATGAAAAGGAATCAGCAGATATTAGACTGGCTGCACTTTAGATTATAGACACAACTTCCATGTAATAAGCAGGAAGCTTCAGGAAGATATGACATTAATTTTAGAACTATAGAACATACACTGTCATGGTAGAGGTGCCTCCATTCTCCTAGTAAATAACAGTGACACAACTTAGAACACAGAGGTAACAAATAATTAGAGAGAATTCATTTGAAAATAGTTGTTTTGTGCTTATACCAACACATTTGGCTGTCAGCTGTTAGACGTGGATGTTTAGGATGTACAATAAAATGTATTTATATCTCAAAAAAAAAAAGATGACAAAACATATATCCTTCTTATTTGCAGAACAGGACTGACTTCCAGAGCAGGGAAAACAACTTCTCTTGTCAAGTTGCAGCGCATTAAGTTTGTCCTTGATCCTCCCTCACACTGACCAACCAGCAGTACGAGGTAACTCTCTGGGCAGTGTGGTGTGCCCTGAATGTATCAGTAAGGTTTTCATCCCAATGACAAATCACTTGCGGAAACCAGGGGAAGGGTTTGCATTGGCTCATGGCTTCCAAATTTCAGCCCATGGCCTGCTGAGTCCATTGTCTTTAGGCCTGGGGTGAGGCAGAAGCATCGCGTGGAAGGGTGTGGAGCAGCAAGATTGTGCACCTCACGGTAGCCTGGAAGCAGAAAGAGTGAGAAGGAGGGCAGAGGTGCAAGGTGTCATCCTCAGTGCCAGCCCACACCACCCGCTTCCATCAGCCAGGCGCTGCTTCCTCGGAGCCCATTCGTCTATGAGTGCATCAGTGGGTTAACTCATCAGTAAGGCTAGCATGCTTAGCTACCACATTACTGCTCAAAAGCCCATCAACTGGCCTTTGGGGGAAGTTTCAGAATGGAACTACGGCAACAGTTAAGGTTGTAGGCCCCCAAATAAGACTATGTTGTGGTTTGTGTCTAGGTGTCCCCTCAAATCCTCATGCAGTCATTGGGTGGCTTCTAGAGTTTGGGATTAATTCCTAATCCAATGCTGGGATTATGGCTGTGAGTGCTACACCTGCCCTGGGGTGGGTAATCTGCATACAATCTAAGGAAGGGAGAGAGGTGCTAGCTGCTGCAGCTGCTGCTCTTCCCTTTTGGGGCTTGCTCTTCCTGGTATTCCACCACCATAAAGGGCTGCTCTCTGCCATGCGCCACTCTGCTTTATTTTTTATTTTTATTTTTGGCAGAACTGGGAATTAAACTCAGGTCCTTGCGCTTCCTGGGGAAGCATTTGTTCCACTGAGTCACCTCCCTGGCCCTCCACTCTGCTTTAGACTAAGCCAGCCAACTACAGACTGAAACTCCCACTAACTGTGAGCTAAATAAACCTTTCCTTCCTTAATTTTGGGTGTTAGATATTTTTGTCCCAGCAATGTGAGGAGAGTAACTGAGACAGATTGCTTGTCAAATCTCTCTCTAGCCACTTACTAGTTATGGAATCAATGGTATTAATTGGTATTAAACTCTCATTGGATCTGTCCCCACCTCTGAAAATCTGTGAGAGTAACTGAACCCATCTCAGTAGAAAGCGCTCTTTTCAAAAAAAAAAAAAAAAGAAAAAGAAAAAAAAAGATCGCAAAAGGTTTGCCTTTAAGCAATATCTCTTCAACAACCCCTTCTTGACCTCCACAATCTCCCCAGCCACTTTCTATTTTCTATGGCTATAAAATAAACATTTTAGATCTCTTTGCGAGTGAGATCATGCATTATTTATCTTTCCATGCCTGGCTTATTTCACTTAACACAGTGTCCTCCAGGTTTATCCATGTTGTCTCAAATGACAAGATTTGCTTTGAAAATCGTATCCCATTATGTACATCGACCACATTTTCCTTATCCATTTGTCCCCTGATGGGCATACAGTTTGTGTGGCTCCCTAACCTGGCTGTTGTTGGTTATACTGCAACAGTAGAAAGCAGTGCAATAGATTTCCTCTCTATCATGGGGCCTGTAGATAATGGCAGCATCTGATATTCTGGAACAATACTAAGGGCATGGAAGTTAAGTTCTTCTTATTAGAAATATGACAACTTTATGATGCCCTGTGTCCACTAATTACTCAGATTTAGTCATTGCACAATGTCATTTCATATTACACTTCAACAGCTCTGCTCATGCATAAATACATGTAGTTTTTTTTGGGTTGGTAGAGAAGTTAAATATGGTGTTGGACTTTTTATGGTTGTGTAGCGAATTCTTGTTTTATCATCTCACCTACGAGCTCCCGTAACTACTGTATGCTTAGGAAGCACAATCGTCAATGTCCCTGAGGAGTCTAGTGTAGGTCAGGTGTTATATTTTAATATAATATTGATTTTTCTTTGGAAGCATGCAGGCACTAATCTTTGTGATGCTTTTGCCTCTGAGGCATATTTGGCCATTACTGACAATTCCTTTGAGCATGCTTCTGGGTTTTTCAGTTTTAAAATTGAGTCTACAGAACCAACTAGCACACAACTTTTACTACATATATTGTGTTGAGTACTCAGTGATGGCTAATGGTTAGACAGAGGCTGAATGACTTAGCATTTTTTTCATGAAAATGCAAAGAGAAGGAAATTTTGGAGTCAGTTTTCCTCATCTCCAAATCTCTAGCAAGGATTAATCTTCAATCACTAAGATAAATTTTCTGTGAATTGGCCTCTTCAGAACTTGGTGAGAAAGAGGAAAGTGGATCAATATGGGGTTGAGAGTGGAATAAAAGTTCAAAGAGAAATCAATGGCATGTAACTTGCTTCTCTTGTCTGAGAAGCAAGGAAAAGAGAGTAGGACAATAGTTTAAATCTTACTCCACTTTCCTTCAGCTTATCTCATTAAAATTTCACATGAGAACCAGGTAACAACCAAGACCTTAAGTAATCAGCCTTAGGTCATGAACAAAATTAAAAACCCTTCCAGCAACCCATTGCAAGATTCAGTGGCCCCAAGGAAACCACCAGAAGGCCTCTCACTGGTGCCATGGAAGCAGACCATAGCCCTGCTCAGATCCTTTCCAGTGTAGGAGGCAGGAGACCTGGAAGATAATATCAAGATTTAAAAACAAAATAAAAATGAAAATATCGAGTAGAGGCCAAGAGGTGGATCATATCACAGTTACACAATTCAGAACAATGAGGTTATTGCCTGTTGGCGCACATTTGGCTCCATCTCCAGGCTGTGACACTGGCTCACCTTTCTGAGTGTGCTTCTAATCTTTAAGGACATGAAGTGTGTAATATTCACTTAAAATTCAGCAATTATATAAGTATATCACAGACCTAGTTTCAATGCTGCGATTTTAAAAGTATAGTATTTTAAAAGTATTTTTCCCTCTCACAAGTAATTGTTTCCTTGGTGTCTGTGGAATTTTCCAGGAGGCAGTGGGCACTATTTCAGCATAGCCCCAAATGTGTACATTTTGGTGAGAGAAAGATGAAGAAATAGTCTCATTTTTATGAGTTCATCCAGACCTATCCATCGGCCGGGAAACTTCTTTTATGCTTCTGCTTATGCATTTATTTTTGCTGATTCAATTCATTATTCAATTAAATTAGTCCCAGTTTAATAATTATGACCTCCCTCTAGCCTATCATTTTAATGTTATTGAAAACTAAAACCCAGGTGGTTTTCAGCATGACACTAGCTGGAAATAAGTTATGAAATTACCTGTTTATTAATGACGTGTCAGGAGACTGACAAGCTAACACAGACACGGGCTGGAGTGGTGCTAATATAGAAATAACATGACCATATTATGTGCAATATGTATTCTGTAGGACTATAACTTTCCCTCCCCAGGGAATCCCTCGAAATCCAGATGTTTTATCTCAAGATTTTAATTCCAGAGAGTGAAGATTTTAAAGTGAAATCAAACACACTCCAAGTCGCTGGTTGGCCACACTTCCTCACTGGGGACGGCATAAGAGTGCACATTTAGGACCAGATGTGCAAAGGATTAGTGTCGTATCAGTTAATTAGCCAGACAGGGGAAACAAGTTATTTTGCAATCAAAAAATGGATTTAAAGTATGACCTTAAAAAATGCATGCCGATGACTGGTCTATTGATTGTTGTCAAGAAACTTTTCCGTGCTTGGTGGCTAGGAAGCAAAACAGGAGTTGATCTAAATGGAGGGAGAAAAGGGTATTTTTTATTTTGAATAAGGAATTTTTACAGGAATGTTTTACATTTTTATCATAAAGAGCCCTGGCCACAAAACTATAAATAATATACTGTATAGATTCATACAGGCCAATTTTTCTATTTTTTTAAGCAGACAAAAATGTGCCATAAAGCTGTTATTAGTAACAGGTAAAATAAACCAATGATTCTTGCAACTTGGGTGGGGAGAGAGTCTCTTTCTTTCTTTCTTTCTTTCTTTCTTTCTTTCTTTCTTTCTTTCTTTCTTTCTTTCTCTGTTTCTATCTCTCTGTCTCTGTCTCTGTCTCTCTGTCTCTCTCTCTCTCTCTCTCTCTCTCTCTCTCCTCCCTTTGCTTCTTCCCTTGTCATGTTTTATGGACTAAGTCGCATAGCAGATGCAGTAAAGCAGTAGTGATGACCTGCTAAATCTGTGCCATGGCCAATAGATCCCACTGTGTGACAAGCCCCTGAGTAATTTTTCTAGAAATACTCCCTTAAATGCAATCTATGCAATAATTTCACTTGCATAGATGAGTGTGTTGTGTTGTTTTCCTCTCTCTCTCTCTCTCTCTTTCTCTCTCTCTCTCCCTCTCTGTCTTAATAGGAATATATTCTGTCAGAATGGTCTCTTGACCCAGAGGCCCAAGTGAAGAGTACATAAGTCATTAACGTGGAGTCTGAATATGGAAAATAATTTGAAACCACAAATGCCTCTAGGTCAAATAACTTCTGTACATTAGGTATCAGAGCTCTACTACAAAATGACAAGAGAATTAAGAACACATCATCAGGATTTACCAGAGGGAGAGAAAACATTATTTTTTAATTTTTTCTCTTTGACTCACTTCAGCTACAAATTGTATTCTGGCAACTTATCTGCCCTGAGGAAACTTCCCCATTGCACAGGATAGAGGGCTGGATTCTCAGTGGATAGAATTCATAGATTAGGTTGATAAAGGTCATATGTCTGGGTAATTATTGAGATTCCTTGGCCTTTGTGCTATGAAAACCAGGCCACAGTCACTGGTTGTTGATTACTTGAAATCTAATTTCTAAAGGAGTAATGAGGTCAGGGACTGTGCCTCAGATTTCAGCTCTCCTATCTGTCCTGTGTCCTTTCTCCTCTGCCCATTAAGCTTTGGATGTCTTCCTTTTGTGCCTTTCTAGAATCTTCTCTTTCTTTGTTTCTAGTTGTCATCAGGTTCTACTGTACCTCCTTGGACTGTGCATGTTAGTCTTGGCTCCTGACAGTTCTGCCTTTACAAATGTTGGGCCATTCTTCAGAACTTATATGTGTTTACTGTTGCATACTCTGCAACAATTTGTACTTCAGAACTCCTTGCCCTGTGCCTTTTGCCATTTCATATGTGTAACAGTCTTGAAGTAATGATGATTCCCCGAGGCTTAGAGAGGTAATGTAACTTACTTAATACCAAATGTAAAGGGGAAGTGCCAGGGGATTTGAACTGAAATTCAGTGATTCAGTGTCATCAAAACTTGTTCTTTCCACTGCTTTGCCAAGACATAATGCTGGTGTTTTTTTTTTTTTTTTTTTTTTTTTGTGTGTGTGTGTGTGTGTGTGTATGTAAGGGGGAGTTAACTACCAGAGAGTGCTAAGGACACTGTCAAGCAAAGGCACACTACAGTAAAAATCAAACTATAATCTTGGAATTCAAAGCCTAATTTTTAAAAGACAAAGCCATCCCTTTATAAGGAAATGTTTACATATCAAAAATGATTTCATTTTGAAAATACTTTTATAATTTGAGCCAAATAGGATCCCCAGAATTGATAAACTCTCAATATTTTTTAAAATGTGTTTCCAAAGAAGCAGTAGAGATTTGAAATATTTGTTGGAGCCCAAGGGAATGTATATAATATACATGGTTATTTACATAAATTTCTTGTAATTTCTATCAAACATATACCATTGCTGCTTCACTGAATCTTTATTTAATAATGATTATAATAAAATTAAGTTTATCCTCACTGCCGTGTACTTGGTGCCAACCACCCAAAGCCAGAAATCTTTTTTTTTTTTTTTAATCTCTTTTTCGGTAGAAGTCCCAGAATAGAAATAACTTTTGACTATGGGATGGTTGTATTCATGTGATTCCAAAGCAAAAACTCCCTAGTGGAAGCAATGTGTAGACAATTATGAGCAGATTGGAGCCGTGAATTCAGTTAACGCCAGTTATATCTTCTAATGCTCCTAATTTCCAAGGACTTAAAGTCTCACAGTAAGAAGGAAATGTTCCTGGGTATTGTCTTATTGTGTAGTTAATTTCCAAAGAGAAACTGCTTGTCCCCAGAAACACTGGTATCTGAATCCAAAGGCTAGCAGATATACTAAAGAAGATTTAGTGCAAGGAGTGTTTGTTGAGCAGCCTCCCATTTAGTACCAGAGCAAGGATGACCCCAGGCTACCACCATGAAATGAGAGAACTCAACGTCCAGTGGCCTGGATGTCCCTGTCAATGAAAGGAGACTTCTTGAATACAATGAATTCCTTTATTAGCTAAAGAATTTGCTGTATTTACAAGTTGAATGTACATTTGTGCTTTTCTGTCTTAGATGCCTGGGTAAAACATGATTCAATTAACTTAAGAAAGCAAAAACAAATCTAAAAGTAACAACAAACAGTATTCCTAAGACTCACTTCTAATTTTTCCACTCTGTCTTCTCCAACATAATCACTCTCCAAATCTTGTGAGAAAAAGGAAGAAGAAAAAGCCTTAACTAATATTTACTGGTCTTTCATCATTTGCACAGATTTGAGCTAAGAACTTTATGGACATTATCTCCTCTTAAAATTTCTCTTCATCTGTGTTTTCCAATTTCTCTATATCCCATCTCTCAATGTCCCCTTGACTCAAATGGCAATAACTTTTGCAATAGGTCGTTTCTGCTCCCTAAATATTTTCTACACTCTAAATGAATAAAGCATACAAAGAAATATAAATTTTAAATGTAAATGTTATCTACCAAAGTAAACATATAAATAGAAACAAACAGGTTTATATATCATGCTGGAGTGAAAATTAGTAGGTATTCCTTAAAATAAATTCCAAATTTCTTACTAAGCCATCCAATGCCACACAATGCAGAAACAACCTAATCGCTATCATTGTCCCTTCTAACTCTGTCTCTAGTCCTGTGGGTGATAGGCCTGCCGTCAGCATAGTCATACATTTTTTCCAATGCTGTTTGGAAGGCATCTAGAAGTTATATTTTTACCTAGAACATCTCTTTCCCTGACCTGCCTAACACTTCTCATCAAGCTGTTTCAGGTCTTACCTTTCTCCCATTTATTCTCCTAGCACTTTTACCTCTGGCCTAAATCAGCTACCACCATGACTTCGAAGGAAGAGTCCTGGACCAAAGGGAGGATCTGCGACTTATTCCAAAGTTGTAGGCATTTTAAGGTGGTGTCAGCAGGCCCTGCTTCCAGTGTGGGGCGCTATTGAGCATGAGGTCCTGTCTAGCTGTAAATAAGGCAACCATGAAGATGACCTTGGGGTGAAACACGTCCAGCAGGTTGATAAAGGTATTTGAAGCCAATTGGCTGAAGGCCTCACAGCGCAAGGGCAGACCCAGGGTCTCAGCTCTGCTGCCTTTCAGGCAGCTATTCTGGCCCCCCTCGGGGGGTTTCCAGGCTCCCCTTCCATGACACAAAAAAACTTTATTAAGGATGGAGAACTAGGAAAATCACCTCAGCTATTTTCAGTGTTTCTGTGAACTAACTCACACATATGTTTGTTTTGGATGGAGTGAACTGACCCCAGAGTCTTACTTGTTTTTTTCATACATTTTAAAATTTTATGTACGTGCACATTTTGTATAATTTCGTTCCATTATCTCTTCCCTCGTGCTCTGCTTTACCTGCTGGGCTATTCCTTACTCTTCATTGCAAGATTCCTGGAATAGTACCAGGATCTTTATTTTCACCAGTGTATCAAATAAGCTAAGCTAAACAGTTTGATAAATTACTATATTCAAGGGGCTTAATACAATCGAAATTCAGCTATTCTTCCAGTTACAGCCTGAATCAGTATATCTGGTGGGAAGACAGCCTGCCAATTAGGGCTTAGAGCTTTGCCAGCCTTTTGACTTATTTCGCCGTATCCTTGACACTTCTGACAAAGCTGAAGAGTGAGAAAACAGGGCCAGCCAGATAGTGCAGGGGATTAAAGTGCCTGCTTGGGCAAACACAGGGGTCAGAGGTTTGATCCCCAGTCTACTGTGCCAGCCCTGCTCCGATAATGCACTGAGACTGTGATTGAGACTGGGCATGGTGGAGCACGCCTGAATCCCAGTGCTGAGGAAGTTGAAAACAGGAGAATCACTGCAAGTCTGATCTGTGCAGTGAGACCCTATGGACCATGTAGACCCTGCATTACATAAATGAATAAATACAAAAAAGGAATGAGATAGCACAGCCCCACCCTAAGCACCTTGAACCACAAGGAAGATATGTCGCTTCTATTCCCATCATACTAGGAAGATCTAGTTCTTAAGGCCCTGTAGGATGAAACAGAATCTGGGGCCTGACTAAATGTGTACTTTGCAAGCACAGTTTCTTGGCTCTTTTGTACTTTTATAACTTCAAAGGCTCTCTGCTCTCCCTGCTCACCTTTCTCTAGGGGCAGGGAAGGTTTGGCTGTCCCACAGTTCAGGCAGCGAGCTTCACTCTACCATCATCTTCCCTGGGAATCACTAACCTTGGACTCCAGGACTTCCACACTCTAACCTTCCGCATGGACCTAAACACTGGTTTCTTAGTACATGCAATGCATTCTTCTTCACGGAAAGTAAGTCTTAATTCCACCACTGATCAAGTCATTGAAGCCAGAAGGATGAGATGCATAAGTGACTTAGACCCATGAGGTCTAATCCTTGAAGTAGGTACCAGTTCTATTTGTATTCAAGTAGGGCCAAGGGTGTAGCTCAATGGCACAGCAACTGTCTGGTAAGTGCAAGGGCATGAATTCAATTTCTGGCACAAAAAAATTTTTAATAATTGTGCACAAAGTAGATATGATATGATGTGTTTCCCAAGAAATGGCAAGATGAGGCAAGTGAACGCTGACCTTTGAAAGCATCCTTTCCTCTCCTAGCAGTGCTCCCAGTCTCTTCTATATTATCTCTGGTAGTTTCTACTCTCTTTTGATAGTTTATGAACTTTCTCCTATGTCATTTACATTTGTACCCTAACTAGGATTGGGAAATTTAACATATTAAGAATTTAGGGAAATAATTGTCCAGTGGATTTCTAACCCTAAGAAAGAGATGACAGAAACAAGTGGACATTTTTGCACCTGGACTTCCTAACACAGCTGGGCATCGTAGCTTTGTTCCTACTTTAGTTTGTCCATAGTTCTTCTTTGTCTTCCCTGGTTTTATTTTAAGCTTCTCAAATGAAAAACTAAACTTGAAATTCATTGTTTTTCGTTTTTTTGAAGAGAGCACAAATCAGAATTAAAACAGAAAAAAATTGTAAATGATACAGAATTTCACTTAACAAAGTACTACGAATTTCACAGTTTGTTGTGATACATGGTGCTGTCTTTCAACTGGTCATTCGCATTTCCAGATATCTGCATGTAAAATTGAAAGAAAGTAATAGAAATGCATAAGAAATTAAGAGAAAAAGTACTAACAATTGAAAAACGGAGATGAAACAAATGAAAGCATTCGCTGTTTTTTTCCATACATCAGCAGAAATGCCCCTACAGTTGTGCAAATCTTCCTGCTTACATACATAGATAAATCGTTTCCCCTACTCTGTCTCCATTTCGTAATTCAGACTGTCCAATGGGGGAACTGTTAAGCAAACCTTGATTATAGCATGGCTACTCACCAGGGCATTCAGGCTTCCAGCTGGATGGGTGGGTGGAGCTTCTATTACTCCAGCCCTTCCATATGCAGGGACTGTGACACTGGCACCATGACAACCTATTGAAAATATCCTGAGTCCAAGCAGAAAATATTTGATTTGGGTTCAGAAGAGTCAAATGCAGCTGTTTGGGATTTCCTCATTGCTGTTTTATCCACCCTAATTGCTACTGAAAACAGTTTGCAATTCATTGGAGGGTTCTTTACATATGCCCTAAAGTATATGTGGCATTTCATTGGAAAACCATCAAATAAAGACTTCCAGGCCATGTAAGGGGCCTCCTCAGTGCCAGCTCTGAACTATACACTTCCACAGCTTTGCTCGAAATAAATGTTGATCCTTGAAGATCCCTGCTCTAGAGAAATCCTTCTTGCCACATTTCCAGACAAGGCACCTCAAAGGTCTGCTGCCTTTGCTGAGAGTGTGAGGAGCATGCAGCTCCTGCTTTAATATCTGTCCTCTAAGCTACTAGTGTTGGAACAAGATCGTTTCTAAAATTCGCTATTCAGCTTGTTAGGAAGAACAAGATCTCAGAGAAGAGGAGCTTTCTTCCTTTTTAAAGGAAATAGTTAATGAAGAGAAATAAGGAAATAAAAATGAATAAGGAAAGAAGAAAAGAAGAGAAAGAGGTAGAGGAGCAGGGAAAAAGGAAGGGACCTGAGAGGGAGGAAGGAAAAAAGAAGGAAGGGATCATCCATCTAAAATATATTTATATTTCCCATGGGACAAGATTGGGAGAGATCTTTAGAAAGTGCACCCAAAATATTATCTGCATGTTTAACTCTTTATCCCATTATCTCTTTTGGTGAAAAACAAGAACAAGTTATTTCTGCTGGAATGAATGGATCCACTGCTACTAAGCTGAACACAAAAGATTCTCTCTGTAGGAGCACTTGCACCACCCATGTCAGACAAGCACGGCCAGCATGCATGTTGCATGCATACAGAGTGGCAAAGGACACTTCCCCAGTCTGACTCCACAGCAGCTATGGGCCTTGCTTTCAATTTCTTCTTATGGACAAAAACTGTCTGTATCAATGTAAGAAGAAGGAAAAGAGCTGGGAGAGAAGGCTGGAAAAAACTAGCAATGGGAAAAAAAAAAAAACTGGAGAGCCAGCCTGGCACCAAAAATATAATTTAGTGTGCAGGTATTTGATTTGATAGAAAACCTGCATTGATTTAAAAAAAATAGGCTCTTGACAAGGTCGTAATTCATTGAGAGAGGCCAAGCCCGCAGCTTAAGTTTGACATCTCCCTCCAACCTAAACCATAACTGGTTTTAGGTGATCCCCCGTGAGGGTAGTATGTTGCAGCTGGCAAAAAAATAAACACTCCTGAGCCTTGTGCTAACAGGATTTTTTTCTATCCCCCTCCTTTTTTGATTTACACCATGAGCTAAGGAAAACAGTTACATATTTGTGAGTTCCAGTTTTGTTTGGCTTTTGCAAGCTAGCAGGATTGGTGTCCTGCTGAGGGAGGGAGACAGTGCAGAAGCTGTAACAGCTTGGAAAGGAGCAGGATGAGTAGAAAAGGCAGTGGGTGGGTCCCGGGGAAATGGCTGGGGATGAGGAAGAGACTCAGCTAAAGGACAGCATTCACCATGCATGCTTCTGCACAGGTTGCCCTCTCTTCTCTGCCTAAGGGTCACCTCAGGCTGGACTGAGAGGCAGATTCCTTTAGAACTCAAGGCTTGAGAATGGTTGCCTGCATTTTTTTCCCAAGTGGCATCATGTCATTCCAAGAGCATCGAGCACTGGTTCTCTCCTTCTTCTTCTTTTCCTGCATGGTAGAGTCAAGTCAGGTTGGGGAAATGCAGAGGATCCCGCAAGCAGGCCTTTCTCTCCTTTTGCACCTTTCTTGTTTGTCTCATTGGCTGCATTCTAGCAAGGAAGGGGAGTGGCTGATCAGAACGTGGAGCATTCTTCATCTTTATTTTGTGGAAAATCCACTCTTGGAGAGTTTGAGAGCTCAGAGAGGTATAATGTCCCTAGGTCATGGGATCGTGCAGGATAATCCGATCTCAGGTTTAGATCCCGGCTTTTCATCTATCGAGAGGGCTTCACACTACTGCATGACTATTCCCACTCCATTGAAGAAGTGAAAAACAAATTACTAAATGGAGTAGGGTACCTAATACCCATTCCAGATGCTGAAACAGAAATGGAGCATGTAGGGGCCATGGAATCAACATAAAGGCTTAACTAGTAAGACACCAGAGTTGGCTTCTTAGTTTGGAGAAACAGGACAGTAATACATGATAATAAAGACAGAGAAAGCTGGGCAAGTGATAGATAAGATAGCTATGCTTTCAGCTTTTCTATAAATCTGAAAGTTTCTGAAAATTAAATTGACTTATTTTTTTAGTGTTGGGAATGGAATCCAGGGCCTTAGCAATAAGCTACACCTCCAGCTCTCTTTTTGTGTTATTTCACACTTTTCTTATTTATTTTTGCTAGTTTATTTGGTACAGGATCTTGCTATGCACCTCGGGCATAGTGGTCTTCCTGTCTTGGCCTCCCCAGCAAGGGGTCATAGACGTGCACCATCACACCCAGTTTCAGGGCTGGCAAAGGGCACTATGTTTTTATCTTGTGTCAGGATCTTGTTTAGTTACTACACTGCTCAGGCTGGGGTAGAACTTAGGAGTCTCTTGCCTGAGTCCTTGGATTACAGTCATGAAGTACCATGGCTGGCTTTAAATTTACTGTACAAAAGAAATGGAGAAAAGCAAAAGCATGTTATATTTTTTTTAGAAGTTTCTGTTAGGACATTTGGTCATAATGGATTCCACCAATGTGATGGAATTTACTGATTACTGACTACTTTCAACCACTAAAACAGTGCAGTGTGGTGCCTTCCACATACACACCATGGGTAGTATAAAAGATCCAAACAGGAAGATTTGGTCAAATCTAGAAAGAGTTTTTAGTTGGCTGAGGCATGGAGATAAGAACTTCATCATTTTTACCTCTGGAAGAGGAAATGCATATTTCATTAATGGGAACCAACTTAGAGATAGAGGAATTAAAGGGCTGAGTCTACTTCTTTTTTTTTTTTCTTTGTTTGCTTTTTATTGCTGAAATACTAGAGTAGTAGTTTTTATCCTCAAGTGAATCCTATCCTAATCTGAACATTTCTTGAAAACATAAATACAATCTTTCCCCTTGAATATACAGCCAACTTTTGAGTATCAACTGCAGTCATGGTTTACCGCCCATGTACTTGCCAGAACCTCTAAGTTACCTCCATTCTTACATCATCCTTCCTTGTGTATGTTCTTGTCATGTTGTATAAACACACCCTCTCTGGCTTGCTTCTTTCATCTTTTCTATCCACAGCATGTACCACTAAAAAAGATGACTTCACAGGAGGCAGACAACTCCAGAATAACGTACATAACCCTTTGAGTCACATATGGTCTCCATGACAATATGAAAACATAAATGCCTTCTGCCCTCAAAAGAGAAAACAAAAAATGACACCATGATGGGCTTAAAAAAATGAAGCTAATTTAATACTTCAAACAATTTCGTTTTTCTTTTTACCATAAGTACATGATGGTACAAGTGGGCTGCCTTCTAAAATACACACGGAGACAGAGAAATGGATAGCTTTCCGTCCCATTTGGCTCCTTCTCAGACACAAGCAGATTCACCAGTCTCTGGATGGGCCGCCGCGGCAGCAGCCACCACAACAGCAGGGACGCCTGTGAGCTGAGTATAGTAAAGTTCTAGTGAAATAACGTATTGAATGTTTTCTTTGGCCGCATGATTCTCTCAAATCCCCCTTTCAACTAATATTTTTAAGATGTAGAAAGACATTCAAATAGAGATAAATTCAAGGCTCTTTGTGAAAGTGAGCTCCCCTTACACAGAGAATTCTGCATTCGGTCTCCTCTCTGCTTGAGTCAGTGCCCCTTTATTTTAACAATTGTCATGGCATGAACGTTCAAGCCGCTGAGAGCTTTCTAGTAGCTGGTGACTTGACTGTGAAGTAAAGCAGGAAGTGCATGTGCATATGTGGGTGGCCATCAGACACCCTTTTATAACTATTCATTTTTTAACTAGTGTTTGTAATCCCTCTTTTGGAAAAAATGGAATTAATTGAAGTTTATCATTAGCACTTCAGAGAGTACATTCTACTTAAAAAGTTAGGTTCTGGGATCCAGCTGTGATGCAGAAGAAAATCTAGTCGGATCTGGAGCTCATCGTACAACTGCAGCATAGCCTCACCTCTTGTACTCCTGTACCCTTTCTATGTAAACTAAGGACAGTAGTGGCATTGCTTCAATATCAGAATTTGTAAAAGGCACCCAGAGCAAAACCTCAAAGACAATAGATGCTCAAATGATGTCACTGTGTGATAATTACTAATACAGCCATCAGGCAGCCTTCAAAATGTGCTCACACCAGTTAATGTTCTAATCAAGACAGAATGAAGTGCTTACTTGCACAGACTTTATATTTCTTTCATAGACTTGGATCAATGAAAAGTAAATAGATATGCTATTACTCTAGCTTAGGGCTATGAAGAAAAATAAGCCAGGATCAGGTGCGCTGTCTCAGGTAGTAGGGCCAGGGAAGAGATTTCCTAGATGACAGCTGAGTAGAATTCCTGGTGAAATTTATGGATGTTGAAGCCATTGAATAATACAGAGAAGCTTATTCAAAGGAGGGGAAGGAGAAAGTATCGAGTCATGAAGCACAGTATTCTCTGGCTGAGCATGAATCCAACTCTCAAGCGCCGAGTGCCATGTTAGCCCCGGAGCATGGTTGGTACTTCCATGGAGCATCCATGGTGCTTTGTGGCTAAAACAGAGGAAAGTCTGGGAATATTAGAGGAGGTGAAGTCCAAGATGGAGAAGCACACAGACCTGGTAAGTGCTGGTAAAGACATTGGACCATCCCATGAGTGAGATGGAAGAAGTTACCTGAGGGCTTGAGGAACAGGTAGGGGGTCAGATCTGTATATTATAAATATAAATCTGGGCAGGAAACTGGCTGGGGTGGGTGGAATCAGGGAGAGTCATGGAGACTGGGCATCATTTCAGGACATGGCTGGTCATGACTGGTTTAGACTTTCAAGGAAGGAATGGTAAGACCTGATGTGGGATTTAGTTTGAGGTAGAAACAACTGATAAACATTTTAAAAATGTATCTTTAAGTCTCTACTTTTCAGTTGCCTTATGTAAAATCTCAATTAGTGAGTACTGTGCTTCTAAATGACTTAAGCTTTTTCTGGAACCTTCCTGTACTGGAGAACCCAGATGTGCTGCTTTCAGGGGGTTCACTGGAAGCAGTGAAGCAGCAACAGTGCCTGGAACCTGACAGAGACACATGAAAGCAGACTGTTTTTGCTTCTTTGCCTCTTAGCCAGTGGTGCTGAATTAATAAGCAATAAGTAATGGAAAATGTAAAAGCATTGCTCCTGTTGTTCTTCCTAATTCTCTTAAACTCAACAAAAATGTGATACAATGAGTAAGAACAAAAAGCTGAAGTCTGCTGAATAACCCACCTTTTGCTCTAGTATAGCCTCAGTGGATTGCTAGCGTGTCTTATCACTTGAAGACGTTTATCAAAAGTGTGATGAGAAAGAATATCTCTGGTAGGAGAGAAAGTGGGATTTATTGTTACATTAAAATTATATTGCTAGAGTAAAGATGCCTAAATGTGCTAAATCATGAAGTTATGAAGATCAGTTAAGATAGAAGTGGCGAAGTCCTGGGAAGGCAAAGGCAAAAGAAGAGGAAAATGAGATCTTGATTCAGAGAAGCTGTGAGATAAAAGCACTGATAGATTGGTCATGTCTGTGACAATTGCCTTGAAAATAGTACGTGTTGTTACTTGGTGAATGCTTTTGTCATATAACATATGATTAGCACATCTTCAGGCGACATTCAAGTTAATTCCTAGCCCTTCAGATATTGAGCATAGGATTACCTTTTTCTTATGAATATGATGAGAAATAAAGACTTTACGTAGACACCACAGTTTTACTGTAGTTACGCAGTTTTTATGGATGTGTTTTCTTTTCCTTTTTATATGTTTTTCAGCCTGGAATTATCATGTGTTGCTTGTTCAGAGTTTACATGACTATGTGTGAAGAAATTGCGTCAAATAATGTAATGTGATGATTTGAACATGAGCACCTGATTTCCCACTTAGTTATCTAAGTGTTCGTGATTATTCATTCATCTGTAAATTTAACACTTACTCAAGGGCTATTCAAATATGAGAAAATATAATTTTTAATCTGATGGAGTTTCTCAGGCTGAAGTTGGGGGGAGACTACTAAGCATTCAAGTAAGCCAACCAACAGTTGCATAGTGTGAGAAGAGGAATGAAGGAGGAAAGGTACAAGTACTGTAAATGTGGGGATTAGGGAGGAATATGCAGTACCCCATCCATCCATGGTTTCATTTTCTGTTGTTGGGATTACATGAAGTCACCAATAGTTAGGAAACTTTTGAGTTACAAAAATTTCAATTATATATTTTTTTTAACTTTTGTTTTAGGCAAGGGTCTACAGGATGTTCAGGGTCTCACTACTAGATCAGACACTTGTTTACAGTCTCCCAAGAGCTGGGAGTACAGGTGCATGCCACCACGCCCAGTCTCAATTGTTATCTCAGAGCGCTCTGGGGGCAGGGCTGGCATGGCAGGCCTAGGGATTGAATCCCTGGCCCCTGTACCTGCTTACAGGCACTTTGATCTGCTGAGCTATTTGGCCAGCCCTTCAATTATACATTTTAAACTGTGCACTATGATCACATCTCAAGCCATCTCCTGCTATGAATCTGCTCCACCCTCTCCCCATACAAATCCTTCTGATCAGGGCACACATGCTGTGCGTGGTTCACCCCTGGCAGTCATTAGGCAGTTACCTCTGTGGTTGTCATATCAACTCATAGTATCGCTTTGCCTGTGGCCATGGGTCCTTTTCTCCACTTGACAATGGTTCCCAAGCACAAGAAGGGTGATGCTGGCAATTCCAACCTTCCAGAGTGAAGTTATGAAGTGCTGCCTTTAGTTGAGAAGGTGGAGGTCCTTGTGTTTAAAAGATTAAAGCAGTATGATGAGGTAGCTAACATCTACACTAAGAACAAATAAATCCTCTACCTGAGTTTGTAAAGAAATGGCCTTAGTATAAGACAAGTGTGTGAGTGTCAAGTGGGTTTTAAATTGTAGGGTTTAGTGCTTTACATGTTTGTAGGTGTTCACCCAGGAGGCTTGGGCCACAGCCTTCTGGGATGGGGGTGCTGCTGTGTACTGCCAAGGCAAGGCCTCTCCAAAGAAAATGGCTTTCAAACTTGGGATTGAAAGAAGTGAAGGTATCAACTATGATCAGAACACACAGATGAATACATACATAAAGTCATGCTAAGTAGGTGATGTGCTTAGGCAACCAGAGTGAGAAATTCAGGGTGGGGCAGAGCAAGCCAGAGGGTCTTGGCTCCTATGCCAAGAATTGGGCAGTTGTGTGATAGATCAGTCAGTGTGCTCATGGCACCAATGTTAGCACAATCTGCGGGACATTTCTGAGAGAGAAAGTGGGTGCCAGGATACCCCAGCACAAACTACAACCACTTGTGGCATCCTTGCAATCACAGCCCTTAAAAAGAACCTTAAATTTTATTTGTATTCTAATGCAAAGATGTGATTGGACTTTCTATTGTGATACATGGTTTATGTAGACATTCAGATACTTTCTGCAGTCCTGAAGTAAGTGTCCCACTTGTGAACAAGTGTATTCCTGAAAAATTGCTGGAGAGTTAGATTCCTCTGTAAGCTGACACGATGAGTCCTATACAGAACACTTGTGAAAGTTTGCAATGTTTAACTTCATAAAACTTGGATTTACTGTGTGTGTATTTACATGTATACATAATGCTTCAAGCTCTAAGCTATTGAATGTTTTTTAAGGGTACAGAGATCGAGCCCTGGCACCACACATAAAAAAGAATACAATGGGTGTTTAAATTCTAGTGTAGTTACATAAAAATACTACAAATCATGAGGAGTTAATAAACTACAACTGTTTGAAAAAATACGACTTATCTCAGAATTATAACATTGAAGCAAAAATAGCTGGGGCCACAGAAAAGCTTAATTATGATGCAAACACACAAATAATGTGCTGTTTCAGAAGAGAAAAATAGATTTCTTCATTATGTATTTCGTCATTACAGGGCCTCACTATGCAGTTCGGATTTGTGGTGATCCTCCTGCTTTCAGCCTTCCTAATGCTGGCATTAAAGGTGTGCACAATTAAGGCCAGACTCGGGCTGGCTCAGCCCGCCCTGGGGGAGGGGCTTTCCTGGCATGTGCTGGCTGGGATGGAGCCGCAGTCCCTGAGCTTGCCGAAGCAAGTGTTTCAGGCCGCTGAGCTATCTAGCCGGCTTGAAAAATGGATTTTTAAGGAAGCAACATAACTAAAGTCCTATGATAGTCTAACTTTTGATCTGGATGTTAGTATTATGCAAGTGTGCTTGTGGAAACCTTTCAGTTGTATAGGTAGGATATGATATATATATATATATATATATATATATATATATATATATATATATATATATAGTATAAAATATACTTTAATATATATGTTTAGTGTTGTGAGATAGGACTTCTTATTGTATCAACAGCAGGGTGTAGATGGTAAGAAAAGTGTAAGAAACATTTTCTCCTATGCCATCAATCTTCCATGGACCTACTACTTTTGTGTTGAATAGTTACAGCATGTTTGTGCTGGGTAAATTGTTATTCATGGTGAAGCGTGTATCTGTTCAGATGTTCAGCAGCATTGCTGACCTCCATCCACTAGAGGTCAGTAGCAACCCCAACCCTTACTCCTGACAATTAAATATGTCCCTTAACCACAGAAGATGGTACTAAATTCCTCCCTAATTCATGACCACTAAACAGTGGTTAATTTAGTGTGTGTATACTATATGTCTGTTCCTCTCCTAAAGGCTTTTGTACTTATCAACCATTTCTTCTACAAAATCCCTAAAATGATGGGAAACAATTTGTTTCTTTCTCAGAAGAAACTCAAGTCCAAATATTGTAAGCATATTTCTCAAGATGACATAACTTGCTAGCAGATGATGCAGCCAGAATGAATTGCCAGTGAGCTCCTGGGTTCCCACTCTCAGCCTTATACTTACCTCTTTGCTCCTTAACAGATAGATGTGCCAAGGCACATAGGTCATGCTCTTATTAGGGCAATACGCCAGCACTTCAGGACTTCCATAGTGAGGCACATTCAAGTAATTCAATTCTTTAAAGTTACATGAAATTATAACTCACATTTCTAAACAGGACTACAAAAATCAAGCTTAATGAATAGTGTGACTCAGGGCTTATACCTTCATAAAACTTCAAGAGCTCACAGAGACCAATGTGATTATCGGGAAAATTATTCTACTATTTAAACAAAGGGAAAATATTGTTGTAGTTTACAATTACCTTGAGTTATATATAATGATAGCTTCTGGTCCCTTAACCACAGACCCAGGTAAAACCGCTATGAGAGGGTCTTGACAGCACATGCTGTCATCTGTACCTGAAAAGGCTAGGCTCCAGATTCAGGGAAAAGCTCTTGCTTTAAAGCCTACTTCCCCCGTGATGTATTCTTCTTCAAAAAAATAAGCATTTTTCTCTGCTTATTATTCAGATAATATTTAGTTTCAGATAACTAAATATTATCTGAAATGCAAGAGAATCAAATGTTTAAAAGCCTACCTTGAAAAAGTATTGGAAATAGCATGACCATGACCATAAACTAATGTTGCCAAACCCTAACTTTGTATTAGTTACAAAGTCAATGCATGTAAGGAAGCTGATTATGCATCTTCCTTACTGTGCCTCAGATGTCTGTCTGTGTGTTCTTAAGTGAAGCATCCTCTGACCATATCTGTAAGGCATAAATCTTCCTGGGTGCTGGCCTTCTCTCCAAAGGCAAAGTATGTTTTCATTGTATAGTAAGCTAGTTGCTTGAAACTAAAGTGCATACTCAAAAACGTTGCTACAAATTAATATGCATTCTCAAATCAGTACTTGAAGCCCAGAAGTGAGAAAAAAGGAAAAAGGAAAGAAAGAGAGAAGGAGGGAAGGAAGGAGAGGGAAAGGAGGAAGAAGAAAGGGCATCAACTATTGGTGTTATTTTCTTTGATATGTTGCATATATATGCATGTCCTCATTGAGATGACACTCATTGTGTAACCTGAATAAAGCTATAAAAAGGGTAATTTCAACGTCTTTATCTGTGCATTCTCACTTCTAGTATTTTTTTTTTTGTTTTGTTTTTTCTTCTAGCTTATGACATTGAAATTCATCATTTAGGGGGCCAGGAAGATGGCTCAGTGTAATAAGTGCTTCCCTGGCAAGAGCAAGGGCCTGAGTTCAATTCCCAGTTCTGCCAAAAAAAAAAAAAAATGAAATTCATCATTTAGGAAATACGCTTCGGGGGGATTAAAGACATTTAGGCACTTCTTTGAAAACACTGTGGTAAATTAATAATTTTACCAAAACGGAGAAATTGAGGACGGATGAGGTAATGCTGTATTTGTGTTCCTTGGAGATGTGTTTAAAACTCTTCAGAACTTCTGTTTTTAGAAGTTATATTTTTTTCATAGGATTCAAGGTAACTGGGCAATCTCCAGGATACCATCTCTCTGAGGTGAGCTTTGGTTCTTCATCAGGATAGAAACTCTCAGAGTGGAGTTCCCCAAGCTAGCCTCTCCACCACCAGTAGGGAATTTGTTAGAACTGTACACCCTCAAGTCTCACCCAGGAAGAAGCATTTTCATCAGATGTCCAATGGAATGTGTGCCTAGCCATAGCTGTGGAAAGTGGCATGGAGGATGTGCTGTGTGGTAGAGATGGGTCTATTGATAAGGTATGTAGCTAGATCCGTGCCCCAAGCCTCCTGCACTCAATGGAGGGGCTGGAGGGTGGTGAGTGGAACATGGGTATGTGATACTCCTTATTAGATTAATTTACCCGTAGGTCTAGAGCCACCTATGGTATTTGCAAGTCAAGCCTGGTGGAAAGAGAAGAGCCCCTGTGGGATGGACCAAAGGGTGTATATGTTTCTTCCTTTGAATGCAGTCTGATTCCTTGCACCATGTCATGAACTGTTTCTCCTCTGTCAACCCTCTCTGCCACATCACCCAGCCTTGGAAACAGCTGATTACAGATGGAAACCTCTCTGTTGGATATTTTTCCCAACCACAAGAAAGGAACTAAGACATCTATGGAGAGTTCAGTGCATTTTATCTGGGACTTATGTCTATGGTTATACATTTATTTGTAAGTTTTCTGTGTAAGCTTTGTGGCCTACAACTCTAAGAGAAACTAAAGGGTGAACTCATCCGTGCTTAAAGAGAAAGTGATTCTAGCAAACAGCTAGTTCACACCTACCACTTTCATTTCCTAAGGATTCCTAATTTATCTTTGTCCACTCTTCTTCAAGGCAACCAGCTTGTTCTAGGGGAAGGTGCAGCTCCCTCAGCTCAAAATCTGAGTCCCAGTTTGTTAAACTGATCATGTGAGGTGCAAATTTGGGCATATAATTTAAGCCAACCAGTCAGAAAAGGCTTTGGTGTTCTTTGGAATGCTGGGTAAGACACACTCTCTTTTCTGTCTAATAAGTATGAAGAAACATGTGGATTGGTTGCCACTGAAAAATTTCCATGATCATAGGATATGAGGGTGGAGATAGAGGGGAGTTGGGCTCAGGATAAAGTTGGCAGAGTAAGGTGAGTGTAGGCACACTGTCCTTCATGGCACTTTCTTTTCTTTTCTTTTTTAATGTATTTTGTTGTTTCAGGATCTCACTACACAGCTCAGACTCGGGGAGATTCTCCTGCTTTCAGCCTTCCCAGACCTGGGATTACAGGCACACACCACTATGCCTGGACTCTGGCCTGCTCAGCCTGCCCTGTTGGTGGGGCTAATGTGGCATGTGGTGTCTGCTGGGGATTGAACCATGGTCCCTGTGCTTGCCTAAGCAGGCACTTTAGTCTTCTGAGTTATCTCACTGACCCCCTTAATGGTACTTTCTGTCTGCTGGTTCATTGATGCTGAAGCCCCCTCTATGAATGGGCTTCCTCTTATATAAGTTAATAAAATTCCCATCACCATGTAAGCCAGTTTGAAGTGATCTTTCTGTAGCCTGAGGACTCTTGAGACATGTGATTTTACAGAGAGGGTGACATTAGCAGGACTGAAGCCATGCTGAATTTGCTAAAAGGAGTCCTGAGAAATATAGACTTGCTACCTGACCTTGCTAGCCTCAGAGGACAGGCTGATGGCTTCCTATAATGGATACATGTTTCTTAGAGCGATGATCAAGGATATTTTAGGAGGATAACTTGTTAAAAGACAACATCCTGTGTGTAACTGAAAGAAAACATAGATACTTTCTTCTTTTTAATCATAAAAAGGATGGATGGTTCTTAAAGGCTGAAGATATCCAGAAAAGTTGGGTTATATATGTATGTTACTTTGACTATGCAATATTTGGCATATGTAAGGAAATGAATCAGACTTAAGTTCATCTCATCCCCCAAATACCCATATCCCATTATAGCCTCTGCAACACTGGAAAAAAAATAGTGTGGGTGAGATTAACATTAGTGTCTGCTGCTATAGTTGTTCCCAAGACAGTAACTACTCACCTTTTTTTCCCCCTACATCACCCTCACTGGGCTTTTTGCAACTCTTCTAGGCTTCCAGTTGATCTGGGTGGCTTGCCTGGTGGGCTGGTCCAGTCCCCCAATGAACTCAGCGGCTTCTGCACCCCTGAGTCTTTTTATGTTTGCTTGGTTTCTCACTTTGGACAAAGGTAATTACCCTTCTACAGTGAAAACTGAATGAGAACATGCCAAAGGATCTCTCAGTGGCTCAGGTATTCTTCTTCCACTCTCTTTGCTAGCAATTTTTCCTTTCTTGAGTTAAGGAATTCCTGACTTTGCTGGTTTACTGTCAGGAACAACCCCAAAATATACATGGCCCACCTGGATTTAATTTTAGCAGAATTTAAACTGTATTCCCTGCTGGCAGCATCATCCACAGTGAAACATGGACTTTGTAGATCCCAGAGCTTAAAGCTGCAGGAGTAGGAAACTGACATTCTCTACACCGGCCAGTAGGCACCAGAGTAGAGCCAATCTACTGTTGTCCCCAGTTCCCTAACTTATGTGTTTAATCTGTTGGTTTCATAGCATTGTACTGTTTTAAGACTCATGCTGCAACCTGAGAAAGTATGCTCCATCTTCATCAGGTAACACCCTCACGTTGGTGCCTGGACTAAAACTGAGAGGCCGTGCTCTTCCAACATAGCTTCTAGACAGTACGGCCAGTGGTAGGAACAGAACAATCAGCAGTCGGGTATCTGTTCCCACTAATGATAAGTCAGATGTTCTCTGATGCCTGGAAGAAGGTGAGTGAGCTGCTGTCAACAACAACAATAAAGATGAAAACCCATGTCTAGAATATGATACAAGATAAAATATTGCCCTTTGCAGAATGTCACTAAACAAATGAACAAAATGTGGAAGTGATTGAATTCTAGTAGGGAGCATTGGGCTCAGACTTGCTCTCCAGTGCTAGTAGTTCAGGTGCCCAATAGCAATATCTAGATTAGTGTCAGTGAGAGATGTAGCTGCTGTGTCAGCCAATGTTGTAACTCTTGTCCACAAGCCTATTATACAATTGCTGGGATCTGTAAGGGCGGAGGCTGATCCACATCCAGATGCCCTTTGGTAGTGCCACCACTCTGTACCTGACTTCTGTGTAACTACAAGGATTCTTATTCCATGTGTGTTTCCACTGAGAATGTGACAGATATATGCCTTGTTTTCCACAGTGCTGTCTCTAGTCCTCCCATCCTTCCTGGCCCTCTGTAGTCAACCAGGCCATTTACCTACTTCCACAAGACTATGTGTATTCTTGTTAAGTTCTTGTCAAATTGACACAAAGTGAGTGCCCAAGTGCCCTGGTCAGCTTTTCACCTGGCAGAGTAGCTTTATCATTGCTGCTGTTCTTCAGGGTGTCACGGAGGGAGCTAACTCTTCACTTGTTGCTTGTACCTATTGAAGCAATGCGCCTTCTTATGAACTTGATAGTTGTGGTAAGCCTATTGGTGGATCTTAATTGGTGTGGTTTGTAAATGCTGAAGTTAGATGGGCTTGCTCCCAAGGTGAGTTGCTATTGCTGATATCCAAGGGTCTGTGAGTTCATTCCCAGGACCAGATTCAACCCCTCTGTAACTGGGGCAAACTTAGAATTCCAGTGACAGAACTGCCTTGGGTCATCAAAGTTGCTCAGAATGATGCTTCTGATTCTGGATGAAGTTTCAGAGAAGTTAGCCATTGGCCAAGTAATGCCATCCAGAAAATAGCCCTGTTTTAAACACATGCAGTATGGTTTCACAGTCCTTTGCTATCCTGTCTTCTACAGTGCTAGGAGTAAAAAGCGATTTGGATTAGCCAGCAAAGCCAGAATGCTACTGTGATACGGCGATATTATTGTATGTATCTGTGCAAGATGAAAACTAAATCTCTACAGAAATTCATTCTGACTACTGATTCAGCCATTGCTTCTAATAATTCCCTAACTACCCTGTGTTGATCTTTGAATTCTTAGGCCTTTTTCAACAGCAACAATATATAATAATATAAAAAAATTAAGCGTACTGATGTATACTTCCACACTGAGCTAGGAAGATAGCTCAGCAGTCTAAGAGTCTGCCTGGCAAGCACAAGGACCCAAGTTCAATTTCTGGTCCTGCATGCTGGTCTGACCCTAAACCAGGCATGGTGGCACACATCTGATGGGGCCTTGTATCCAATAAATAAATAAAATTTGAAAAAAAAATAATAATTTTAGGTGTAATCCCCCAGTTTCTATCACTTAATTTGCATTCTTAGTACAATCTTTTGTGCCAACTGTCCTCTTGGTCTTTATTTCAAACAAGAACAAATGATGACAATAGAAAGAAACAAGGAAGAGTGAAGGGAAAAAAAGAACTTCAGCACAGAATCCTGTAAATATGAGCGTATCATTGCCCATAATAATAATGATGCTAGAGTCCCAGTTCTGAAGGAATAAATTTGGATGTCACATCCTCTCCAAGGAAGTCACATATAAAGCTCTGTACCTTGTTTTGAGGTAATCAAGAAAGCTGTGTTGGGAAATACTCAAATCTCCTTCCACTAGGTTGGTGTATCAGTTTTAATTGTTACCCTTTGCCAAAAAATGTTTTTGGCAGTGTTTCACTCAGCACTGTATGCCAAGAAACTGCTGCTGGCGGATAACAATAAAAAGAGGCAGTTTATAATATAAGGTTCAGTATAAAAGGAAAGTTAATAAGAATAAAATACATTTAGTCTGCTTGGCTGAAGTAGGAGCGTGTCAAGCTACAGGAAATCTTCTGTAGTGATTTTATAATGTCTGTGGCCTGAAATAAAATTGCTCATGAAGTGTCTACGAAAGCATGGCCTTCCACCCCCAGCCACAGGAGGACAAGTACATTGTTTGCATTTGTTCTGTGGAGCACCTTTCCTGACGCTTTTCACTCTCTGGCTGGTATTTGTATTCTACACTGTTAGCTTTCAACATAGTTTTATGGAACCAAGGGACAGCTGGGGGCCAGGTGGATGGAACAACTCAAACAATTGTTAGACCACCAAGACTTAACAACAAAAAAAGCAAGTGCAAAAACGTCTGCAAAAGGAAGCAGATCTAGACACGTGGCGAATACTCACCAGTAACAGGATAGAGGGGAAAAAAAAGAAAAGAAAAGAAAAGAAAAAAACCTTTCCAGAATTCAGTAATTTAAAGTGACACTGCTGCCTTCATTAAGCTTAACTTAGCTTTAGTTGGCAAGTTGTTTCGATGTCCCAAATGGAGGGGAAAAAATACAAGTGAAAAATCACAGCAGAAATCATGTTAACCCCTTCCTTGAAACTGTGGGGTCTTAGAAGGCAAAAAGACACAAGACTAGAAGATAAAGAAATATAGTAAAACATTCCAGAAATTATGGTGACATTTTCCATGTGGAATAGCTGCCATCCACACAGATACATCACAACACACACACACACACACACACACACACACACACACACACACCTGAAATGAAATAAATGAGTGAAATAGTGGAGAAATACAGGAGCTACCTAATTTCTTTAGGAATCAAAGGTGAGATACAAACAACTTTCAGAGGGAATGTAATATTTTACTCATAGAGCTTTTAGGCAAAATGATTTTATTTCTTTAAGCATAGAGAATTGTCATAAAAAATAGTAGGTACGTCTTCCCTCCATCTTCTTCTCCAAGAAAACATACCAAGCATGACTGAACAAAGCTTCTGCTTCAAAGTCTCTCTCCATGGTGAGAAGTGCTTTCGAACAAAAATCATAAACTTTTGTCAATGAAATGTTTGTGAGAAACGATGATCACCTTTCTCCTACCTTTTGTCAAAGTTATTAAAACTGAAAGAGGTTTCTCTACCATACAAAAGCATACCTGCAGTGAGAAGAATCAAGTCCTAACAGACTTTTTGCTTTGCCCCAAGCTTTGCCCTGGCACTGACATGAGAATTGATTTTGCAATATAGCGTAAATAAAGAAGCCTGGCCATGGGCTTTTCTTTCTCTCTTTTACTTATTTACTCATTTTAATCTGTAGAGTCCTCTGCTCCAACAAATTCTAGGGGAATTTCTGAAACGAACTATTGTAATGAACAGATGACAGTTCTGAAAATTAAATCAGGTTTACCTATGATGATTCCATGGGTCTGGGACAGCCACTATTTCCTTAGCTGTTCAGTAGAGATAGAATCTAATTTCTGGAATTAAGAAAAAGCACCTCCCACTCTTTTCTCCACCTTTAAAATTTCAGTTGGAATATCCACAAAACAAATCACATTGGTGAAAAAGGACCAGACTGGTAGCTGAAACATGCTAATTTGTGGTGGGCTGAAAAGCTATTTTTGTTGCCTCCAAAGACAGACACTCTAGGTCTATATTTGAGGGTTAGAAGAAATAGTTCCACCAATGAGGTTTGGCATATACATCTCCTCATGAAAACAGAAAGGGTAAGTGTAAGACCTGGGGTTTGTAGCTATCATTTGAATTAGAATCAGTCTGAACATGAGAAATATCTGCAAGGCAGGAAAGCAGCTAATCAGAATCATAAAAAGCACACCGCCATGCTATTTCTACCTCTATCTTATAAAATAGTTTCCCTGGGACCACATCCCTCTACTGCCTGGGTTTTGGGTCTCCACAGTGGAAATGAAGTCCACTCTTCACCCTTGATGTTAAACAGAGTCAGTGGTATTCGAGAGTAATCAATATTTTATTTGACATTAGTCTTTTAACAATATATGATTTACATGGTGAGCTCATAAGACACATGTTCATGTGTGTGTGTGTGTGTGTGTGTGTGTGTGTTTGTGTGCGCTATGGGATAAACAAAGTTTGTAATTCTGGAAGCATACAGTAGAGAAACTAAGGCTGAAGTGGGGAATCTGATTTAAGTTTGTTGCTACTTAAAAACAAGAAAGCAACTTACAAGGTGGGATTTGGATTCTTCTCCATCAGGTACAAACCTTTCCATCTTACTCCTGCTCTTTTTTGTGAAAATGTCTTTGTTACTGTGCTCTTATTTGCTGGGACAAATTATCTGACACTCACAATTAAAGGAGGAAAGGATTATTTTGCTCACAGTGTTTGCAAGTTTCAGTCCATATTCAGTTGGCTCCAGAGTGAGGCAGAGGGCAGCAGCTCATGGAGGTGGAAAGCAGCAAACAGCAAAGGGAGGAGCAGTGGCTGTGGTAGAGGCTAGCAAGCCTCTCTCCCTTCCTCATATTGTATTCAGGCTACCTGCCTCAGGACACATGCAGCACTCACACCTGTAATCCCAGAATTGGATCATGAGTTAATCACAAATACTAGAAACATGACCCAATGACTGAATGAGTCTTTGGGGGAGACACCTAGACACAAACCATAACAGCAAGTGTGTGGATAGAATTCAGAAGACCGTACCAACAGATAGCAGTGACCCCTTTATGGGATAAATAGCCCAAAGGTAAACATTCTTGTCTGCTCTAGATACAGTTCTAGGCTTCATATTGTCTAGTTTCCAATGATGTTAGCTTGGAAGAGAACATAATCATTACCCTGTTTTTCATTGTTTCCTTTCAGAAATGTTGCTATTAAGTTCTACTGAAAGCATTTAACCAATGGTCCAAAACGAAATAGCTGTCAAAATGCACCATTGCACCGGTTAGCTTCTGAACAAAGTGTAACCCAGAATAATAAATGTCTCGAACCTTGTGCACAATACGTTTCCAAATCTCTTTGTTTTGTTTGTTTATTTTCTTATAGTAGTTTGAGAGATGAACAGTCCTAGGAGAGCACTCCTCACAAAACCATCTCCCCCTGTATCTTAAAGAAATTCCAAGAGAAAAATCTGGACTGGAAAAGACATTCAGTTTTGCTTAGAGCTGCCTTGAAATTCAGTCAGGGAAAAGTGCACAGCCCTGCAATCTGCCTGAAGAAAGAAATAGTCTGGTCACATGAGCTCATCTTCCTCCAGTTGAAGGGATTAAGATGTTTCAAATTCTTAATTCTATTATTAGACCATATGGAGGCCAAGGAGGAGGAGATTTATGATGCCTGATTTTCTTAATCTCCTATGTTAGCAAAACGCTTAAAAACTCCAAGGCATTTAATCATCATCTATTGACTTAAGCCACACAATGTTCTTTTAAGAGGGCTTTAGTTTTAGAAGCCTACCTTAAACACAGGTCTAGACTGAGTAACATGTTTGGCTAAGAAAATCAAGGTAAAAAATGTCATTTCTTCACCCTGACATTTAGAAGCATTCTTCCTGTCCCCAAATCTTTTTCTGAGCTTCTCTAAAGTCAGCCACAGACACATATGTAAAGCACCTTCTAACTGTCAAACAATCTGCATTATAATTCCATGACTGCTCATACCAATGTGTTTTAAATCTAATGCTTTATTATTAAATGTCATTTATTGATGATGTTTGATTACTCCAAAAATGTTTGTAAAATTGAAGTAAACTGTTCCTTCATTTTATAAATAACTTGTTGATAGGAAATGTTCATTTCAATAGGAGGAGGGACAGGAGTGTTTCAATGCATTTTGACAATGTGTTAAACACCAAGAACAACACAGAAAAATAAATAATAATATATGGTATTAAATGATATTGATAGCATTTAGCCATGCTCATCCTAGGTTTAAAGGCTACCACTGCCTTTGCCTAAGGTCTGTAGATTTTAACAGTAATTCCTTAATCTCTTAGTCTGACTTTCTCTTGTCAATAATTCTTGGATCTTGGGCTGGCAAGATAGCTCAGCAGTCTAGAGTGCCTCCCAGGGACCGCGGTTCGAGCCCCAGCACCACATGCCATGCCAGCCCCTCCCCGCAGGGCCGGCTGAGCTCACACCCCACCCCCGCGAAAAAAGAATCCGTGATGTATAGCGAGACACTGTAATAAATAAAGGAATTTAAAAAAAAATAATAATTCTTGGATCTTGATCCAGTGGTGCTATATTTTTGTATCATGCAGCTAAAGAGGGGGCATAATAGGTAATAAATTACTCTTTATCTTAATCCCTCTTTACCTGACACTACATTACTAATGTTCATGAACAG
The DNA here is from genome assembly GCA_004027165.1 of Ctenomys sociabilis. Classification (NCBI taxonomy): domain Eukaryota; kingdom Metazoa; phylum Chordata; class Mammalia; order Rodentia; family Ctenomyidae; genus Ctenomys; species Ctenomys sociabilis. The sequence goes on along the minus strand of PVKA01007594.1, from coordinate 36,098 downwards.
CCAAATTTATACTTATGATTTTATTTATTATTGATGGTGATTAGAACATTGAGTCATTGAGTCAATATTCTGATTCTCAATCTTAAGACTAGGGATACAAAAGAAAGACCGGGGATAAAGCTCAATTTCATAGAGCCTACTTGGAAAGTGTGAGATCATGAGTTTGATTCCCTTTAATGAAAAGCAAAACCCAGAGTTCTCAATCTCAAATTGTTAAGAAATCCTTCACTTTTAGTGTTTCCTATTCATGAGAGGTTATCCACTATGTAGCCTAGATGTTTATGTTATGAAACAGATGCCCAAAGATGTTAGAGGCTTCACCAAGGTTAGGCATTGCCTTGTTTTGTCTGAAGTGCTGCTGATAAAACTTAGAGCTCTGCTCATACGAGCCGAGCACTCCACCACTGAGGTAAGCCTCTTACTCTCTAGACGTTGGAAATCTGAGGGGTCACAAGATGAAAAGGAAGACATTTGCATAAGGGGAGATCATGTTCAGCCTTCCCTGCTAGGAAGGCAGTTGCAATGACCAAAGATCAGATACGTTTTCAGCCTGTGTTGGCACATATCCATTCTGAAATCTGTACGGCTGAATATGTAATGGGTTTTGCATAGCTGGCTCCTGTTCTTTCTGGTTAATGTTTTCATGGATATGCAAATATGGTATAAGAGAACATGGAACCACATGAAGACTTCAAGCAGATTCCTGGACTCAGACCCAAGGCCCAGTCTTATTAATTATTCTTGAAAGTAGCCAGTGTAGCATTTCCTTTACTCCATCTTCAAGTTTATGAGGACACAATCTTGTTGCATTTGGTTGCATCAGAAAATATGAGAACATTTCTAGAATTTGACCCTCCCACCAGATTACAGAAGACTGTGCTTACTCACCAGGGAGTTTACCAGCACAAACAAACTCAAATAATACCTGGACTGCTAGGAGCAACTGCAGAAAAATGAATCAATTTCCATATTGGGATGCAAAGTTTCTGAATATATATATATATATATATATATATATATATATATATATATATATATTTTCATGTATATATGAATACATCAACTACAACATCATATCTACTTTTTTTGTATTCCCATGGAAAATATTGAATTCAGAAATGCTTGGTAGAAGCAGAAGCGCCTCTCACTTCATGTGGTGCCTCTGAGACATTTGGCGGGGAGGTGGGGTTTGTCTTGGCACCCTCCTTCCTCTTCAGCAGCCTCTCCTTCCTCTTCCTGGGCATTTCATTCCTCACCCCATCAGGCTTTAATCTTGCTCTCATTTTTCAAGTACTTCCCTTTAGTTTGTGATAATGGCTTAAAGCATTCTGACTCCCAGAGGTATTAGTATAGAGGTTTTGGCATTTTCATACAGAGGCTCAGAAACCTGAAGAGTTTTTGGAAATTAAATTATCTGATGACTCTGGCAGAGCACTGGGTTGGAATCTATGGGGAGGCAGTTCTTGAAGATTTTTCTGGATGCCCACAGGTGACAGAGACTTGGTCTGCCTGTCTGGTGATTATTTTTAGGAGATTTGGGCACCTGCAAATGACAGTTCTTTCTCCAGTGGATTGGAGGAGACACTAAGGGAACAGCCAGCCAGGAGAGAAAGCCCTTCACAAAGCTTTGCTCTGGTGATGGTGTTTTATGTAGGCCTTTTTTTTCTTTAGGTTCAAACTTAAGTGATTCTTTCAGAGGGAATAATGTTGAATTGTTAATATGTTTAAAAGTAAGAGAATATTAAACATAGACTGAAAAGAAAAGTTAAATTTGCAGATAGTCTTGCTTGAAAAAATAAAACAAAAATACATAAAATTATTCCACCATTTGTAAGTGCACACAGGTGATTTTTATCACTCTCTCATCCTCTTTCAAACCCCTGACTAGTGTCTTTCATTGTTGTCCCTCCCTCCCTCCCTGCCTTCTTCCCTCCTTCCTTGCTCCCTCTCTTCCCTCTTTACCTCTCTCTTTTCCTCCAGCTCTTCCTTCCCTTCCACATGACACAAACTTACCACTACTTGATGAGCTTTTGATAGAAGTGCAGGGTAATCCAATAAATGTCAAAGATTTGCATCTGTGCTTTCATCTTGTCTAAGCAACCCCAGTGAGCTACAAGCAGAACCCAGGGAAGCTGCCTTTACCTTTTCTTCTCACCTAAAATTGAATCCTACTCAGGAAATATTAACTGATTGCTTCTACACTAGGTCTTTTTTTGTGGGCTGCAGACACAGCACCAATGTAGGTAGGGAAGTTCCTTTTTCCAACAGAGAATTACAGGCATGAACATTGTATTGTCCCTTGTGATGGTTTGTATTTGTCATCCCAAACCCTTGTGAAACCATGGGGCAGACTACTAGTTTGTGATTAACTCATGATCCACTGGGATTATGACTGTGAGTGCTGCTGGGATTATGGGTGTGAATACTGCACCCAGCCTGAGGGGGATAACCTGAATGTAGTTTAAGCGAGACAGACTTCGTCTCTGTAGCCATTGTTACCACTTGTCCTTTTGCTCTCTCTGCTCTTTGCCACCACTATGAAAGGTTACCCTCTGCCATGAGACACAATGAGTTTGAGTCAGCCAAGTATGGACTGAAATCTCCAGTAACTGTGAGTTAAATAAATCTTTCCTTCCTTCATTTTGAGTGTCAGGTATTTGTACCAACAATGAGAGAAGAGTACCTGAGACATCTCTGTAGTATAAGAACCAAAGAGGCCGGGTGTGGTGGCACATGCCTGTAATCCCAGCACTCAGGAGGCTGAGGCAGGAGGATTGTTGTGAGTTCGAGACCAGCCTGAGCTACAAAGTGAGCTCGAGGCCAGCCTGAACTGCACAGTGAGACCCTGTCTCAAAAAGACAAAAAAAAAAAAAAAAAAAAAAAAAAAAAAAAAAAAAAAAAAAAAAAAAAAAAAGAACCAAAGAGAAAAATAGAATCTGAATCTGAACATTTAAAGAAAGAATAGAATAGACACTGGGAAAAGAGAGTGAACTTATTCAGAATAGAGCTACTGAGTTAAGGAGAAGGACAGAAGAGGGAAAAGCAAAAGAGAAGTTTTTATGTATGTAGGCAGGATGGTTTGAATACTATACTGTGCATTTCTGCTGGTCTATGGAAAGAAACAGTTAATGTTTAATTCATTTCATCTCCTTTCAATTATTTATAATTTTTCTCTCCTTAATTTCTTATTTATTTCTTTGTTGTTTTTCTTTTTTCCAATTTTACATTCATATATCTGGTACATGAAAAATTGGTCAGAAGACAATACTATGCTTTACAACAAATTCTGTGAAATTCATATTACTTTGTTAAGTGAAAATCTGTACCACTTGCAACTTTTTGTTTTAATTTTGTTCTACTCTTTTTATAAAATAAGAAAAATAGTGGAGAGATTCTGATGATGTATTTAGAGTGACTAGGTAGGTATCATGCATTTGGGTGTTCAGGAACAGTACAGGCAAAGTCATATTATAACTGTTACATGAACAGTTCATTCATGTAAAGATTAAAGGAATAGTTGGTGTAATTGCCCTAAAATGGAAAACAGCTCAGGAGGTTTGGGGTACAGAAAGACCAATGTTTCACACTTATTGAGCAAAGGAAAGACTTGGGCCAAAGGGACATGAGTCCAGCACATTGAGGTTTTGTAAAGAATAAGAGGCACAGTTGATCTATCTCATTGTTGAGGGACAAACTTGTGGAACACTAAGCAGAACAGCAATCAAACACGTTTCATTTCTGAAAGACCATTCTGACCATATGGGATGCACGCTCGGCACCCGAACAGCAAAAGAAAAGAAAAGGGATATTCTTTGTTGGGGAAAGAGGGCTGCTTCGGAAATCCTTGTAAGTGCTGATGGGAATTGTGCATGGTAGTAAAGATGGAGAGAAAATGAATAGTTTCCTGTTTGCGCTTTAAAAGTAGGAGACAAATTGGGAAGAAGGTAAGGAAAAGCGTGAAATTAAAGATAATTCATATGTGCTTCACTTCAGTAATAGGATAGCAGTGTTGCAGTTCATTCTAGGAAAGAATAAAAATATGTGCAAAGATAATATTTAAAGGAAAACAGCAATGTTCTCTTATAGAATAAAATACAGACACCAATTAAGTGTCAGTGCAGATATTAGAAGGCAGTGAAGTTCTGAATCAAATCAGGACAAAGAAACCAGGTGCAGTGATACACATCAGTATCCTCAGAATTCTGAGTCTTAACGTAGTAGGATCATAAGTTTTAGGCCCCTAATCTGGGATACTTAGAAAGACATTGTCTAAAGAGGGGTGGAAGCAGGGGATAGAGCTCAGTGCAAACTTCTGGCTTCACTCCCTTAAAATAAAAGGAAGCTAAGAAATTAGATGAATCATATCCCTAGAAAGTAGGTAGAAGCAGAAACAGTTATGGACCAGTCGGTAGTGAAAGAAATAATACCAAAAACACAGGTAGTCTGTTATTACAATGTAAGATTAACATAGGACATGGGTGGTACTATGGAAGCCTGCTGGAGACAAAATTGGAAATGGGAGAAAATCCCTGGAATGCTGCTGAGAGAACCAGCAAAATAAAAAGAGTAGAAATGATCATTCAATTTGGTTCCATGGAGGGCACTCATGGTCTTGAAATGAACATTCGCAGGGTAACAACATTCTGTAAACCTACACTGAAGTCATTTCAGTAATAAAGAGAAGAAAGAGTCCATCTGACTGCATGATCACCATTTGAAATATTTCCAAGATCAATAATTTTGTCTGACTTAGGAAGAGTGGCTTACCTGCTGGCAATTAATGATCTGTGGAATTCATACCAACGTGGAACTCACCATCAGACAGGACACAAAAATCGAAGGAGAGTTTCCACCCATGAAACCCATGGAGTTAGTCTGGTGTCTGCAGTCATAATTTATCCCCTAAGTAACACAGCATTTTTTTCTCCTTATTCTGACCGCTTCTTTACCAAATCAAATCTCCCAAGCAGTAATAACCTTCCAGAGAAAGAAACTTAATATGTACTAGCTAGTAAAGATAGCATCTTTCCCTAAGCTCTGAACAAATAATAAAAACATTAAAAAAGGAAAGTAGATAGAAATTATTGGATTTTAATAAGCTCCATTTTAAAAGGCAAACATTTTTATGAGCTAGAAATCAGAGGCAAAATATATTGAAAGGATAAGCATATAAGTCTTGGCTGACAGGGTCTCAAATGAAGTGAAACATAAGAAAATTATGGAAAGAGGGGAGAACTTCAGTTTATTTTCACCCAAAATGAGAAACCTTAAAATACATTGGAAATAAAAAAATGTCCTTTGAGCTGTAAAAATTATAGGACTTCTGAAGGAGGCCTAGGAAACAATAAAGATACCTCAGAAGTAACTATAGTGTGAATGCATGTGGCTTAATTTAATTGATAATTATAACTTTCTCTTTATTAAGTATCACTTCTAATAGTTGTTTAAAACCTCCATGAGTTGCCTGCCACTCTGACATAGAGACTACTTAATATTTTGGCTCAATAGAGAAGCGAAATAATTAAATTTTTTTCATGTTCTATGAATTCTGAAGTGTTTTCTTTTAAAGTTCCTAAGAGTTGAATGATGGATATCCATGATATAACTTGGATACACCATGATTAAAACATATGCCACTTGTTAACCTAATCCTGGTTTGGAAAATGTAGCAGCCTTGCATTTTGACGACAGAGGCAATGATGCAATTACACCCATTGGTTTGTGACATGGCCAGCAGAAATCCTTGAGAATCTATGGAGTTTTAGTTTATGCTGACCTTTAATATTAATTTTCATGAAATCTTTAATGAGAGACAGAATTCACTGTAAGAAAGAACGATGGTTTAAATCATTAGAAGGAATCAAGTGCATGTCCTTGAATTCCACAGCAGGGAGATTCTCCTCTTTCCCTTTTAATTAACTCATCTTTTTTCTCTATTTTATTTTTACAAGTCTCTTGATTCATTAAAAATCCATGAATACTTTTAAATTTTCTGTAAATAATGGTTGCATAAAAGTACTTTCTAGCAGAAGAGACATTACTCATTTTCTCAGGGGAAAAATAACAGCTAGTCATTAAATCATGACATCAATTCTGGGCTGTGTGCGGGATTATTAAAAGCTGCTTCTTGGTGACTCTGATTTCTATTATAACTGCAATTATTTTTCATTCACAACTCAGTTGTTAGAGTAGAATATGTTTGGAATCACCCACAAAAAAGAAATAAAACAGTGGTAAGAGCAGTTTTAATTGTATGAGCTTTCTGTTAGGGCTGAGCCTCATGTGCAAGACACACTTAGAAATTAAAAATGTCTTGTCGGATCAGGACATACATCCTATTATGTTACCCAAAAGAGGCCTTCCTCAATTTTCCTAATTTTTCCTGAATTCTGCTTACTAGGATAATACTGGTAAAATAGGACAAAAAGTTTTTAAATATTTTGATCTAAGAGCATAAATGATGGCAATGAAAGGTTTCTAAAATCAGTACAGTGGAAGTCCGAAACAGTGTATTTTTTAAAAAAATGTATTTGGTTGTTACAGGGCCTCACTACACAGCTCAGATTCACAGTGGTCTTCCTGCTTTCAGCCTCCCCAGCTCTGAGGTTACAGGTGAGCGCCACTAGGTTGGACTCCGGGCAGCTCAACCCCCTCTCAGGGCGGGGCTGGTGCAGCATGTGTGTCAGGATCCAACTGCAGTCCCTGTGCTTGCCTAAGCTTGCTCAGGCGGGCGCGTTAGTCTGCTGAGCTATCTTGCCAGCCCGAGAGAGAGAGAGAAAGAGAGAGACGGACAGACAGATAGACAGACAGAGACAGAGTGAGAGAGACAGGGACAGAGACAGAGACAGAAAGACAGAGAAAGGGAGAGAACCTGTTCATATATATTACTTAGGTGCTCAGCATTCAATATTTTCAGAATGTCGGAGTTCTTTACCTTGTTAAGTACTCAACAGCTTAAGCATCTTCCTAATATTCTAAAGATTAATTGAAGGTGAGGCTTTAAGCAACTAATGATTTCATTCCTGTTTTCTGATTTGGATATGGAATCCAATGCCTGCCAGGGGGCAATTTTAGCTTCTTTCAAGCGTAATCACTGATGCCTATTATTCTTATAATTATGCAGATCACTTTGGGAAAAATACACAAGAATCACTGAATGACTTTGTCTGAAATAGGTTTAGGTGCACCGAATAATTTTCATCTTAGTTGAAGGTTTTACAGAGTGGATACACGGGGCCTGTTTTACATACAATTGCATTGAACTACAATTGGATAGTTAAACTAACTATAATTATATAGTCAAAATATACATATGTTTATTAACACATTTAGATATGAATTGCTTAAAATGCATAATGATAAAATTGGCTATAGAGAGAACACATGTGGGTTTTAAACTCCAGTGAGTCAGGCAATCGGGTTGTGGCAAAACTGGCTGGCGAACAAGGTCTGATGTGAAAATGACAAATTCCCAGCACACGTGGGCAAGACAGTTCCCAGGACCCCACGTGTGCACGTCTCGTGAGAACTGGTGCAGCTTTTACATAGGATGGCGCTGATCTGAGGGGGCATGAGCAGCCCTTGCACACTGAAGCTTTGCCACTGGGCTCTCTCGCACGTGGATGTTCCACCCTCACAGTGTGGGGGGTACTTCTATTCCTCATTTTACTTGTCCCAAACATGCTGCAGCAGGTCTCTTTTCCTCCCTTTAATAAAACCCGTGCATGCTTGCCTTGTCCAATTCTTGACTCAGGACAGAGTCAAGATAATATGGAAACCATCTCCAGCAGGAGGTTGCCACTCCTCAGAACCCAGTAACACCTACTGATGTTCTTGGAAAGATCTGAAACATTTTGTAGTTGTCCTTCTCTGTACCTTGCTGTCACTACTCCTTTTTACCTTTGCTTTTCGGCCTCATAAGAGAACACTTCATGCGGATGCATTGATTTCTTCTTTTCTTTTCTGGTTTCCGCATCACCCTCCATTATTGGGATTGCTTAGTGAATGCTAGCTTTTTTCTTAGTCTGGGACTCTTGCATTTCTCTCTCCTTTTTTATACTCTGGAATTATACAGGAATTACCACATAGCTACTAAAATCTACCTTCCTGAAGCTTATATTACATGTTCAAATCTGCACTGTTCCTTGCAATTTCAGCCTTTGTATGTTTTAACTAGAATGTCACTAACTTGGGTACAAAGAAGCTTCCAGCTGGGAGCAGTCAGTGACATAGCAGTTTCTACTGAGAAAAGAACCGGGTGGCTAGGGAATCCCAGAGTAGAAATCCTCCTTTCTAAAAATGGTTCTGATACTCCATTTTAACCAGGCAGTATATTTTTATTTAGAAAATATTTATTTAGCTGTCAGAAACACTTCGACTAATCACTACTCTTTAAAAGGGCTGGGATCTGGTTACACCCTTAGACATCATCAGAGTGCTGCTTTTCAAAGCTGAGTATAGGGAGCTAGAATTGAAAGATTCTTTATAGTTTTGCCATATGGAATGTTCTTGTCACCTACTGTATACACAAGAGAAATGGCTAATTCCTTTGCTCCTTCTAAGCTTCTAAGGCTCTATTCTTGCTCTGTCTGCACCCCCTTATCTTTCACAATAAACAGAGGCACGCCTTCTACAAGGAGGAAGCAGCAAAGATCAAGGGAGTCCATGGCTCAGTGTAATCTCCTTATGTACCCAGACTGAGAGATTTCAGCAACTACGTAGGCAGACATCTCTTAATGGAGGAAATTAGAAAACTCTGATAAGATAAGTAGGAGGTAGTAACTGATTAGCTCCAAGGACCACTGGCAGGGGCTGACAATGAAAAAAAATCAATGACCATTTAGTTTTTCTTTTTGTCTGTTCCTAAAGTAGGAAGGAGAGAGATAGAGACAGAGAGAGAGAGAGAGAGAGAGAGAGAGAGAGAGAGAGAGAGAGAATCAATAGTCCAGAAACTGAGCTAGAGGAATCCATCATTAATGAAGAAAAGTCAAAACATGGCCTACCTAATCTTTCTTTTTTTTTTTCTTCCTTCTCTATACCTCTCCTAGCTTTTGACTTCATCTGACAATGTGTCTTGCAGATAGTGGTACTGAGTGACTACACCTGGAAGTATAAATTATTATTATTATTATTTAGGGAAGGGAAGGGTCTACAGGGTGTTCAGGGTCTCACTACTAGAGCAGACTCATAGTGATTCTCCTGTTTACAGCCTAAGTGCTGAGATTACAAGTATATGCCACCATGCCTAGTCTCAATTGCCCTCTTAGCCTGCTTCAGGAATGAGACCAGCACACAGGCCTGGGGATTGAGAAACCTGCCCCTCTGCCTGCTTGTAGGTGCTTTAATCTGCTGAGCTATTTAGCCAGCCCTGGAACTATAATTTATAACTGTCACTACCAGACACCTAGTCTGGAATAAAGAGCAATTTTTCTCACTTATGATTTGTAATGAGAGCTTAGAAATAAAACATCAGTTTGGCACACTCATAGAAATTGCAGAGCCATCAGACTTACCTCTTAAAAACATTTAGTTAACAACTCTTCTAATTTATTCCCTAAACTTTTTTTTAAAAGGCCAATCAGATCACAATTTTACACCTGGGTATTAATACGATGAATCATGTCATTGTTATTTTGTAATTCTCAAATGATGAATTTAACTATCTCATTGGAGAAGTTTATATCATTCATAGTTGGCTTTCTAAATGACAGGAGGAGTCTTTTTGATGTTTGCAGAAGTGGCTTATTTCAGGTCCTCATCCTGCTCAGCCTGAGTTCCTCCTAAGCTAGCTGAGATGAAGAGAGATGCTGTCTAAATCTTTCCCGAGCTCAGCACTTCTTAGAGAAGGGCTACTAATGCTTGGGAAATATTGTTTTCATGTTTCTGAGAAGTACAAAGTTGGCTGCTGAAGTTGATGGTAATCAAACTAGCCCTACAAGCATTTAGGTAGCTTATTCTGCCTGTTCTGGCTAAGTGGAGTCTTATATGACATTTTGTGAACTGGAAAAGTGATAAAAAGGGTAATGTTCAATAGCCAATGTTAATATTTGCTTAGAACCATGAGTCACATAAACTTAGGATTTCCTCTTTGGTCTGCCCACCCCTGGAATAGTGTCGAGTCTCAATATAATTGGATGTGATAATACTTGTCTAGAATGTGGAAGAATGCCTAGTTCAGCATAGTAGGAGATGTCTATCTGTCCTGATTTATATTTTTATTATTTGTGTCTGTATTTGTATTTGTAACTGTAGTTGTAGCTGTATCCATATCTGTAACTGTAGGTGTAGTTGTATCCATACACATGTGGGTACAGCTACAACTGTGTCTGTATCTATAGCTATAGCTGTAGCAGTAACTGTATCTGTATCTGTAGTTGTAGCTGTAGCTGTAGTTATAATTGCAGCTATAGCTATAACCGTAGCCATATCTGTAGCTGTAGCTATAACTGTAGCCGTATCTTTATCTGGAGCTCTATCTGTAACTGTTAACTGTAGATGTATTTGTATCTGTATCTGTAGCTATAGCTGTAGCTATATTTATATAGAGTTCACCTTGGATGCATTTGGGGCAATAATGAAACTACCTGGGAAACCTGCTTGTGTTTCTTCCCTTTTTATTTCATCCAGAACATGTGTCCACAAGCTGGGGTGATAGCTCGGTAGAATAAGCACTTCCCTGGCAAGAGCAAGGGCCTGAGTTCCATCCCTAGTTCCACAAAAAAAAAAAAAAAAAATACATGTGCCACATGTTAGCTTATCAGCAGTTCTCCTAAGACATAGTGACTCATCTAAAATTCTCATGCTCTCACCATCCAATCAAGGTAGAAGTTCACAAACTGGCCTTCAAGAAGAACAGACACAAAAGGAAGATGAACCAAGGGGAGATATTGATCAAGAAGAGCAGTTTTACATAGGAACAATAAGTTCTCGTGATATTTCACAGTGAAATTGCCATAGCTAACAACAACAACAAAAATAATAATAATAAACAAATTTTAGATCTCTCAATTGAAGAGTAGATTTTAAGAATTGTTATTCATCATAATGAAGTGTTAATTATGTAAATTAGTTCAATTTAACTATTCTATGTATTACTCTCAAATGTTATATTATACCTCATAAATATATAGTTACCTCTTTTAATTTTTTTTACTCTTTTCATTTTCTTTCACTGTACTTAGTCCAAGGTCCACAGGGTCTCACTACATAGTTGTATTTGTTGTGATCCTCCTGTTTTTTAGCCTCCCAAGTGCTGGGATTACAGGCATGTGCACCACGCCCAATCTAATTTCTAATTTTTTGAAAGACTTACTGATTAATAGATTTAGGCCTAGATCAATCTTGTTTGCAAAGCACAAAATTCATCACTGACTATTACAAAATAGACATGCCTACATGGATTTTCTAACCTTGCATTTAAACTTTAGTGATTCCAAGGGATTTTCTGAGTGTCACAGTTTAGAATATGCTGCGTCTATTTAGTGGCACGCACTTTTTATTTTTTCTTTGATCATAATTTATTCAACTTATATTGAATTTTTTTTTGGAACCCCAAGGAAAGATCTTTTAGTGACACAAAGCTGAATATGGCATGAATCCTACGCTCAAAGACTTTAGCATCTAGCTTGGGAGGTAAAATAGACATCAAATACATAGTTGTTATATAACAGAATTACCAAAAAATGTAAAGAAAATTCCATGAAGGTAATGCTCATTAAGGTCATGGAAGTTTGAAACTTAATTCTAGCCCTCAGGGCGAAGTGCGAAGATTGTGAAGGGTTGTACTGATTCAGTGCTTCTCAGTACATTTGATTTCTTGAACAGATATTTAGTGGGTACCAGGCAGGTACTGGGCTTTTTATTTAGACTGAACTTAAATACAGGCTATGAGGTTAGGCCTTCAGCAATAGAACTAAGGGCTTTGGAGTATGGAAATCAGGCTCTGGAGCTGGTTTTACTGACTTATTAGAACCAGTTGTTAAGGGGTATTGCAAGCAGGTTGACCTCTTTTATTTTACAATTTTTTTTTTACTCATTTTAATGAAAACAAAAGATAAAAATAGCAATGAAACATTTTCAAAACAGGTTACTAGAAGAGTTATAATAATTAATTCATTGCATATTGTTGTTTTCATAGTAGTTACTCAGAGGACAAGATGTAGATGTGATATCTTGTCTAAACAATATTAGTGGGGCCAAGGAGATGGCTCAGTGGAATAAGTGCTTTCCTGGCAAGCGCAAGGGTCTGAGTTCAATCCCCAGTTCTGCAAAACAAACAAACAAAAAAAAAATTAGTACAAACCTTTCTTCTCATTAAACTAAGAGAAAGTAGCTGTATATCTACCCCAACTATCTTGTATATAAAAATATATTTTCACAGAAGTTTTACCATTTTTGTAAAATGCTCCTTTATTTATATCCTCCTTTTTTGTTTTGTTTTGGCAGAGATGGGTGTTCCATTGCTGTTAGAGAAGCTGTATTTGGAGAAGACTTTAAAGGACTTTTTCCTGCAGACATGCACTTATAACATGCCTGAAACTCATCTAAGAATTGAGCGCCTGTTTCATAGGAAAAATTTATAGGTGAAAAATTTATAGGTGAGAGACCTGGCATAACATGGACCACACATACATACATTTGTTATTGATAGACAAAGTGAAATTGTGAAATAGAGCATGGTCATTCCAAATGTGTATAGCTGTTTAACGACCTGTGAATCTAGTCCTATGTATATGCACAAAGGAGTCAACTGACACAATGCTAATAGCAGCATTATTCAAAAGAACCACATGGTGGGAAGATCTAAATATCCACTGACATAGAAAATAAAGCATGCACACATGATAGAATATTATTTATGCTTATGAAAGAATGAATGCGATTCTGACACACATGAACCATGAAGAAATCTTGAGGACATGAAGCACAGTTACATCAGTCAGACACAAAAGGATCACTGTTATGAGTCCTCTGATATGAGACAGAGTAATCGAATTCATGGAGATACAAAATAGAATGGTTTGAAGGCTGAGAAGAAGCTTGTAGAGTCAGCGTTTCTAGTTGAGATGGTATTTTTTGAGATGGATGGTGGTGATGGCTGTACAATCTTATAAATATATATAATACTACAGAACTGTATACTTTATAGTGATCAAAGTGATAAATTTTGCTATATATGTATATTATCACAGTAAACTTTTCCCCAAACTGTCAGTTGTTTGTCATGTGTAGTCCTAGGCAGCTTAGATTTGCACCCCATGAGTGATCTGTTTGCATCTTAAACCTGTCCTTGTGAGTTTAGTGGTGAAGTCTTTGGTACTTAATTCCTTTTGATTTTCCTTAATAGTGCTGTGGAAATGTAACAGTAAGTGGTGGAAGCCAGGTATGTCGGTCTGCTAGCACAGCTGCAAACATGACTGGGTGGTTTCAACAACAGAACCTAATTTTCTCATAGTTCTGCAGGTTGCATATCGAACATCAAGGAGTAGGGATGCTGGTTACCTCCAAGAGCCACAAAAGAATAATCCCTCTGCACCTCTGTGCCTTGGTTTCCTTCTACAGCTTCTTCCTATTTCCACTGCTTAATACACACATGCATCGTGCTGCTGTGTGTCCTAATCTCTTCTCAAGGGGACACCATTCAGAGTGGATTACAGCATGTCAGAATGTCAGTATTTAACTTGATCATCTTTTTAAAGGCTTGAAATACAGCTGCATTCTGACTTTGGGCTTCAACTCCAAACCATTTAGTAGAAACACAATGTACTATGTAAGAAAAGATGGAAAAAACCATATTTTGCTATAATTTGTGTTGCAGTTTTAATCTAGGATGTGCTTAAGATTTCTTCCTGTGTTCACAAGTGGGTCCTCTGGAAGGAGATTGGTTGTAGGGTGCTAGTCTCATCAGCAGATGGCAGTTGACTTGTTGATTGGATGGGGAACCTGGATAGAGGTGGTACTAAGGTCTGGAAAAGCCTTCCTCCTTCCCCGAGTCCTCTGTTTTCCACTTCCTGGAAGCTTTCCTCTACCAGGTCTGGGAAACACCCACAAGGGGGTGGATTCTAGAATCAAAGAAGCTCCAAAATCCATGAGCCAAATCAAATCTCTCCTTTAACTGGAGGCTGTTGGGTATTTTCTCCCAATCACAAGAGAGTAACTAAAGACACCTCGTACAGTGACTCAGTCTAGTTACTCAGGTCTTCACATTTACATTTTTTTTTCCAAAGAAGCTACTGAGAGTCTACTGTATCTCAGGACTTCTTTTAGGTACCAGAACTTGAATGAAGAACAAGACAAGTTCTGCGAGTATTTGGTAAATCAAAGACATCAAGGCAACCAATAAAGAATGCACATGTGATGGCAAATGCTACAGGACGTTATAAAAGGTTGTGGCGAGACAGGGTGGAATGGTAGCATAGTGACAGTTGAGTACAGTACAGTTGAGTACAGACAGTTAATACAGTACCATCTCAGAAGAAGCCCTGAAGAAGTGGTGCTTTCACAGTCCTAAAGAAAGTGTGGGGCAGATTGTTCACAATCTGAGAGAACAAGATTTCAGTTTCAAACAATAGCAAGTAAAATTTTAAGAAAGCAAATACACTTGACATGATCAAGGTAGAGAAAGGAAGCCAGCCAGAGTGTGTGGAATGGCTGGCAATATACAGAATGGCAGGAGGTGGGTTGAGAGAGCCCGCATGCTTCAGTGGTACTAAGCCCTAGAGGTGTAAGAGCCACTCAAATTTTATTCTGGTGCACAGTACAGTGGAAGTTACTGGGGCAAATTACAAAGGAGAGACATAATCTGTTTCATATCCATCACTAACTAGATTTTTTGAGCAAGTATGACTGAGAGGAAAATCAAACTCCTCTATATTTCATTCTCAACATATTTTAAAAATATTGTCAATAGAAATAATCATGCCTTGCTTCTGGCTGAAAACTCTGGCAGGCCTACAATTTCTCTGCTCAGTAATAGATAGTTTTCTAATCCTTTTGAATTACAAATAGAATTTCAGTTCAGAAGATGTTCCACTTTCTGTACTAATCTTACTCTTGAATATGATCATTTTTCTTCTCTCTTCTAGTCAGTCTGGCACCATATGGGAATCCTGCCTGCCCTGGAATGAATCCAAATTGGCTCATTTCTCTTAATCACCATGGCTCTCCATACTTTCATTGAAGGTGAGGGGAGTTGGCTATATCACTTACAATGGTTCTACAGAAACTGTCATGAGCTCTGATTGTGTTTGCTATATTTTCTTTGATGTGAGCATTTGTGTTCTCTTCCTGGTGCCTTTTCATCACCTTTGCTAGGTTCCTGGGCTTCAATAAGTATATATCCAGGATCTTTCTGTAAGCATCTGTTGCTCTTTGGAGAGCTCTGTTTTTGGGGGAGGGGGTCAAAGCTATTCTTTACCTGGCACCTCTTTGCAAATCCTCTTTCTTTGGAAGCTTGGTCAAAATGAACAGGAAAGAATAATAATTCTTTGACTTGTCAATAATGGGTTTTGAAAAACTGCTTGGAGGAACTTGTTTGGCCCTCATTTCAGTATCTGGGACTGGTGAGTCAGGACCACTGAGGTAGGGAGATTCTGTCTCCCATGACTTTGGCTAGCATGTAAAGGCAGCATCACAGTAAAATGAGGAAGAAAAGAGCCAGGCTAGGTGGGCAACAGGAGCAGCTCCTAGGTAAAGCAGTAATTGATGGGAAGGAAGATGGTGATGAGTTGGAGGGTTTAGGACATTTTGAAGATGGAGCTGCAAGTACCCACTACCG
Source organism: Ctenomys sociabilis (assembly GCA_004027165.1). Lineage (NCBI taxonomy): Eukaryota > Metazoa > Chordata > Mammalia > Rodentia > Ctenomyidae > Ctenomys > Ctenomys sociabilis. The sequence continues at coordinate 20,323 of PVKA01007594.1, read as the reverse complement.
GTTTGGCTACTGAGAGTAGGGAGAGAAAAGGGAATGAAGATTGACTTCAAAGTTTTGGCCTAAGGCAGTAGATAGAGAGGCCTGCCATTTTCTGTGAAGTATTAGGCTGTGGGCTTCTGCATCTGGGGTGTGCATGGAGCCTGTGTGAAAAGGAAGATTTATGAAACAATTGTTTTGTTCTGCATATTCAGAGTTTTACAGTTGGATTTATGAGTCTGGAGTTCAGGAAGGGTTCAGGACTAGAACTATAAATTTCAAACTCATCAGCAGATAGAAGATTTTTAAATCCATGGGATTGGAGGAGATTACGTAGGAAGAAAGTGCACTTGCGGAAAGGGGGAAATTCTACTGCAGTATCCTTTTGACTTCAGAGTGTAGGTTTTCACAGAAGATAGAACAGTGAGGGATACAGAGTAAGCAGATGCATTTATTACCATGGACGGAGTTATAGTAAATAGTGTCAAAAGGAACCAGAGAAAGTCATTCAGAAAGAGCTAGCTGCACAATTGGTTTTGCAATTTGGCAAAAAAAGTGTTTATTATTGGAGTTCTTTCAAAGAGAGACTTTATTAGCATTCAGAAGCAAATGTTAGCAATAGAAATGTCAGACAGAGGGACAGACAGACAGAGACACAGAGAGACAGAGATTGAATATGGAAAAATTATGCATGCTAAGTCATGTTTTTTATAATTTTCATCCATCCTCCTGATAAAAATGTTAAATTACTGAGATGAGGAGGACAAGAGAGGGAGTTAGGAAAGAGATACACCTATGTACAGAAGCATAGTTTGGATAATAGTGTTGTGGATTCATGCTGGTCTGTGGAAAGGAGTAATCAATGCTTAATATTTTTTGCTTTCATTTTTCATTCTTTTTCTTTTTCTCTTTTCTTAATTTCTTATATTTTTTTCTTTATTCTTAAAACTTTGCATGTATAGATTTGGTAATACAAACAACTCATTTGAAGACAGGACTATGCAATACAATGAATACTGTCAAATTTGTTATTTTGTTTAGTGAAATTCTGTGTCACATCACCTGTAATTTTTTGTTCTAATACTATTTTATACTCTGTTTAAAAGTAAATTTCAAAAAGATATTAAATAACATTAATAGAAAAACATGTTAAATAAGAATTGCTTAAAACAAGGAAAACCATAACTCATGTCTATTAGATATGTCCTCTCTGGGTTGCAGTAGATGGAGCTTTATTTCATTGCCAGTACTTAATCATCTTGAGAAAGTCCTTAAGAAATAAATCTATGGGGCAGGTCAGATAGGTCAGCAAACTAAGGTATCTGCTTAGGCAAGTGTAAGAATGACAGATCCCAAGCACCTTATGTTGAGCTAGCCCTGTCCCCATAGAGCTGACCACAGGGTCTGGGCAGAGTGGCACACACCTATAAAAACAGGAGGATCACTATAAGTCCCAAATGCATAGCGAGACTCTGTACAACCAAATATATTTAAAAGAGAGAAAGAAATCTAACAAAATGATTTCAGATACTCACTGAAGTAAAGCCAGATTATTGATTTTTCCCTTAGAATAACAAAAATACAAAACACTGATAATACCAGTTGTTGGAAAAGATGTGTGGCCCTGGGAGGTATCTCCTTCAATGCTCCTGAGAATGCAAAAAGTTAGAGACTTGGAAGGATAGGAAGTTCCTTGCAAAACTAAACATATTTTCAAAATACAACTCAGAAGAATACTCCTTGGTGTTTAGCTAAATGAACTGGAGAGTTCTACACCATATAAAATAACATACAAAAGCCAGCCTGCTCTTCTATATGAAATTATTAAGACCTGTGAGTATCTAAGGTGCCTCCATTAGATGATTGAATAAATACTATGTAGTATATCCAGAAAATAGAATATTGTTTGGTGCTGAAAAGAAAGGAACTAGTATAGCCATGAGCAATACAGGTCCTCGCTATGCATCTCAGACTCATGGTGATCCTCCTGTCTCAGCCTCCTCAGTGCTGGGATTACAGGTGTGCACCAGCTTGCTTGGTTTTGGTGGTCAGCTTGGCACAGGCCCACATGGCATGCAGTACTGGGGATCAAACCCAGGTCCTTGCACTTGCCAGGCAAGAGCCTAGACTACCAAGCTACCTCCCTGTCTCTGAAACATGAATTTTATTAAATGAAAAAAACTAAGATGAAAGGCTACATGCTTTGCCAAAACTTGAAAGCAGCCAAACAGAAGTGCAATTGGCCAAGTTGGGTATATGTTTCCAAACTTCAAGGCACAGTTGCCTCATATTGTTAGCAAACTTATGTTGCTTTTACGGGAATCGATAGACTGGGTACCTGCAGAGAGTGGACCATCTGGTACTAACAGGCTGTGAAAGTGAAGGAGAAAGTTAAATGTGTATCACTATATGGAAGAAGTTAGGTCAACAGGCTATATACTACAGGATTCCAATCCTAGGGCGTTTTACAAAAGGCAAGAGCATGGAGACTTTCGGAAAGATGTTTTTTATTTCCAAGAAAAAAAATGAGGGAAACTAAGTCATAAAAAGGCATAGAACACAGGAGATTTTTAAGGCAGTAAGACTATATTAATAATGGTGGATGTGCAGATAACACAGTTTCCAAAACACATAGAATGCAGATATCAATAGGGAGCTCTACTGTAATCCGATGTTAATAACATGTGAGGGTAATTTCACCATCCCCAACAAAAATATCACTTCAGTGAGGAATTTTTATCATGGAAGGAGCTCTGCTTGTGGAAGGGTAGAGGGTGAATAGAAATCCTCTGAACTTTTCTGTCCATTGTACTATGAACCCAGAACTGCTCATAAATGTCCTGTTCCAAATGAGTGGTGTTTAAATAATAAACTGTTACTTTTTCTTAATGCAGTGAGAAGAAAGATTTGTATTAATACTGTTTAGACAAGAGATTATGTCTGCATCTTGTACCATGAATAACTACTACAGAAACAGCAAGGTGCAATACACTAATTATTGTAATAGTCCTACTAAACTGTTTTGAAACTGTCTCATTGCTATTTCTTTCTCAATGAAATTAATTTAAAAATAAATAATAAATTAGTTGAGCTGATATTCAGACTTTTGACATTCAAGTCCATTCACTTGGATGTTGGCACATTTTAGAATTTAAAGCACCGTGCAGTGTTTCAAGAAGTGCATTGAAAATATACATTTCTTGGTATTAAATTTAGTGATTCAAGCACACAGTAGGCCTAGGGTATAAAAAATCTTTCTGTGCTTAAAAAAATCTTTTCTCTCCTATTATTTTTATACTCTCTTTGAAATAAATTTTAAAAGATGAAAAGTAAAAAGGACAAGGAAAAAATGAATAATTTAGTGGAAGGAAGAGTTAGTGTTTCATTGCTTGACCAAGTTGGCATGCCTATATTTGGTCACCTAAGCAAGAATTTTGATGATAACAACACATATTATACAATCAGTGTTAGAGGGCTGGCCAGATAGCTCAGTGGACTAAAACACCTTCTTAGGCAGAGCACAGAGGTCGGAGCTCTATCCCAGAAAGGCGTTTCAACCCCATTAACTGAGAGTGAGCATTGTGCTATCCTCCCAGAGCTTGGGAGAATGAAAACTGAAGAATCGTTAGCCATCTGATCTACACAGTGAGACCCTGTATGTATTAGTTAATCTTCTCTCATTTCTGGGACAAATACCGGACACTCAAAATGAGGGAAGCAAAGGTTTATTTAGCTCATAGTTACTAGAGGTTTCAAGATACTGGAGGAGAGGCTGGGGTGCTGCTGTGTCCAGCATGACCCTCTCCACATCTCTCAGAAAACACAGGCTAGTCAGATCAACGGTTCGTGCCTCTCAGGCCCCGCCTCAGGCCCCACCCTGGTCCTCTGGCCCTGCCCCTCAGACCCCACACCTAGGGCCCTGCCCCTCAAGCCACCTTTTGCTCCTCCAGCAGTGTCTGCCCCATAACTTACATGAGGTTTTGGGTGGAGCAACTAGTCACAAACCACAACACTATACTAAACACATAAATAAACAAATAAATATATCCATCATTGTTCATCTTCTACTCTGTATATTTTTATTCTATGTTGCTTTGTTCTTGTCATTTGTTGTCTTTGGCCTCTTTAAAATTAAAAAAAGAAAAACAAAACTTCAACCATCCAACACTGACCTATAGTCAGAATTAGGTCAGTATTAATACTTTGAGGTAGAATATTAGTTACCACTCTCAAAGATAATGATGTAAAACCTCTAAAGACATAGAAAGCAACTCATTTAAAAAGCAAAGAAAAAAGAGTTGTCACTGCAGAGATGCACAGCACTAGCAAGCAATTTACAAAATTAAAAATTGGTATTAAAGGAACAAGAGGCCTCTTTTTTCTCCTTCTTTACTCCAAGGCAGTCATCATCATCTTGTACGACTGTGACAGTGGATTTCTTTTCCCCAATGAAATGACTTACTCTGTTTCACTTAGGTTGAATTTGGCTTTGTCGGGAAGTAGTTTTGGTTCTTCTCTGGTTAAAACAGTCTGTGATTATGAAAAGTTTTGAATATCTGCAAGTTTTCATGGATGACTCTCAGGAGCTGTATCAGGGCCTGTTATAGGTATACCTATGTGCCTTCCTTGCTCTTTTTCACCTTGTCCCCTTTGAGTTCAAACATTTACCAATTGACACTACTTATTCCTAAGGAATAGATAAGTTCTAGTGAATTTAGTATTTGGTGACCTAAGGAGTGACTAGATCATTGCGTTCAGGATAGGGTGCTTATCTCTAGGAATACAGTATGTATTTGAGGTCCTTTGGAAGGGTCTCTGGTCTGTTTGTGCTGTTATAACTGAATGCCACAGACTGGGTAATTAATAGGCAATAAAAATATATTTCTCACAATTCTGAAAGCTGGGAAGTAAACCCAGGAGTAAGGCCCCCGCATTTTGTTTCTGTGAGGGCCACTGTGCTGAGCACCCACGCAGCACACAGGGAGAGAGCAACAAGATGCAGTGATGTGCAGACCCTCTTTTAATCCTGCTCACAAAACTCCCAATAGCCAATCATGTTCCTAAGGCCGCACTCTGAAGACTGTCTCATTGGATTATATGGGTCCACCCTCTCCTTGCTGGGACCCAATACTCCATGTAGGCAACTTGAAAGAGAAAAGTTGTTTTTTTGGCTCGCGGCTTCCAAGGTTTTCACTCCATGATCAGCGTGCTGGACTGTAAGATGGGTGCATTATGGTGGACTGGCTTGGTTGGGCAGAGCTCTCAGGGGATGGAGGCCTCGCTCCCACATGGCATATTCAGCTAGGGACATCAGCAGACCCATCTACTAATGGCCATAGTGCCCCCAAGATCCAGTCCCCTTTCCAGGAGCCTCTTAATTCAGTAAGTGACGTAGGTGCTAAAGTTTATCATGAATTTTTCAGTGAGCACCGTTTGCCGAACCACAGCAAGTGAAGACAGAAAGGGATTCTGCAGAGGAAACCTTACCTCGTCATTGCTTTACCAAAGCCCTGTTGCGCTGTCACCTCTCCCACAGCTAGTATTTGCGTCTGTTCCATTCATTGCCTGTGTTTCTGCTATGCAGATGGGCTTTACCTCCCATAAACATGTCTCATTCATTTCCCTCAAGGCCTCCATGATGCTCTTTGGGCCTGGAATCCTCCCAGCTAATTATGAGCCTGATCAACACGTATGGCATTTTTAGTCTCCAAGTGAAAGCCAAAGTCTTAAGGAAGTTTTCCCAGCCTTGACTGTAGTCAAGGAATTAGCTGCCATTTTTCATATTTTTTTTAAATGTAAACTTTATAGACTGCCGAGCGGCACTCTGAGGGCTTTTTGTGTAGTGTTATATTCCAAGTGCCTTGCACAGCCCCTGGCATACAGTAGGTGCTCAAAGATATTTATTATGAATAATAAGCACAAACATTCTGGAGTGTGCCAAGAAATGTCACAAGGGAGAAGCAGATGGGCTGGTCATTGCTTCGCATTATTTATGCACAGGATTCATGTAGCTATCCTCAATCACATTCACACTGGAAATTAAATTTCTTAGCACTTGCTATGGGAACTCAAGATACACAAACTCGTATGTTAACAAAACTCCTCTTTGGAAAGGGTGTCATCCACCTAGAATTTTCTTCGTGAACTTACTATTGTCAAATCTCATAAAAATAATTTATCTGCTTTGGATTTCAGTTTATAAAAGTTTCTGGGATCCAACTGATTTTAGCTGTTTCTCAAATAATACAGATGTCTTGCTTGAAAAAAAAAATTACAACACCATATGTGTGCTGTTCTCATGAGTAGGTTTGAGGGAAGTTTTAACAGTTAATGTAGGTGTTTTTTTCTTTCTTTCTTTTGAGAACCAGCATGTGGATTTAGTGCTTATTAAAGTGAGAGACTGAGTGTAGAGGCTTAATTTAAGGTTAGAAATAGGAGTTCCACTAAAAGTTTAGTGGCAGAGCTCTGACAAGAGCTCCTCCCCAAACAACTCTCCTACTGACTGAAAACTGTGAGGTACACATTGTCCACCTTTCTAGCATGTGTTCACGCAGGAATAAAGAAGTTCCGGCTGTCATTCCTCTCTTTACGAAAGTTGTGTCCCATGCTGTGCCGCCATAAGGGCCTACTGAAAAGGTGGGCATGTTGAGTATTTGAATCATTCCTTCTCTTTTTCCATGATGAAAACCCTCTAAAACTACCCAATGAAACTTTTAATTTTTAAAAATCTGACCTTTGTGCCAGAATACACCCATCTATTGAAAACATAGCCCAAGTAGCCACAGATGTGTGGTTTTGCAAACAGACCTGTATGTGAAGTTTGACATTGCCTGGCTGTGACATAGAAGACAATGTCCCCCTGCAAATGACCCAATGTAGTTGCTATTAGGGAGAACACTGCACATTGTTTTTCATGAAATCAGAAGTTGCCAGTCAGAGAGGGAACATTTTTCCAGACAGTTTAAAAACTATATTCAAAGAAGAACAATAAAAACAGGTATAATATCTAATTGCCTGGAAGAGTTGGACAAAGGAATTCAAGCATGCAGTATAATAACATGAGTTAGAAGCCAGGGCTCTCTGGATATCATGGTGAACTTGTTTGCAGGATGCTTATGCTCTAAGGCTGTCCATGACTATGAAGGAGAATGTAAAGGTCTCACTGGGAATCCAGCATCAGAATCATAGGGACCATCATTCTAGAGCCAAGGGTGGCAAACCACATGGCCATAGGCCAAATTGGGCAAACTGCTGCATTTATGAATGAAGGTTTATTAAAACACCATCGTGCTTACCTGTGGATGCTTTGGGAACCGCTGGTTTTGCTCTATCCCAGCAGGGTTGAATGATTATGATGGAAGACATGGCCCACATAGCCAAAAGTATTTTTTCATCTGGCCTTTTGCACAACTAGTTTATCTCACTTCTAGACTATGAATAGCAAGTGATTCTTTCACAGTATGTTCTTGGACCGCTGAATTGTAGCTTCCTAGTTAGGGAAGAAGAAATAGTAGCTTGCCTAAAGTGTAGTGAGGAGGAGGAACATCTCAAAATTGACAAGGTTAGGGTCCATGGGCATTCAGGTGGTTGTAACCATTCCGGAGGTGCCCCAGTATCACCCAACAGATTTTTGGTAGGGGTAATGATCCGCAAATAGCTTAAGGCAGTCTTCCATTATGACAGTGAATAAAGAGAGACAAAGTTTAAAAGATAGTTTGGCTCCACCAGGAGAGGGACAGCCCATCCATCCTTTTGAGTCTCTTTCCTCTGTTCTTATTCAACCGCAGTTCCCTCACAAATCTAGACTCACCTCTGTTACTGTGGTAACAAGTCATAGCTACTGCTTTGGAAAGGTATTATAACTCCCCATGCTATGATATTTTCCCCTTCTGTAGTTTCTCTTCTTAGGGAATGCCTATGATATTAAAAACTAACCTAGGATTCCTAACAGATTCTCTTTGTATAGATTAATTTATGCAACTAAATAAATTTAAGTGTCTACATATGTTAATATAGGGTGTCAGTTAAAGTCTTTTTAAATAATCACCTCTGTAATTCTATATCTTGGTAAAAATCTGTCTGATTTCACAGAACAAACCACAGGTACTATAAGCATATGTTTTTGAGCTTACAATTCCAAAACATATTTAATAGTACTGTGAATATTTCAAAATGGTTGTATTTTGTTATCTAGTCCCGAGGAGAGCTGATACAATGTGATGAACAGTGAGGCTCCCACTGGCTGACTATGGATGAGTTGTTCAGCTTTCCTTATTCTCAGTCTCTGTGGGGGACTGACAACTGGTGGTCAGCTTGCAATATCCAGCAGAACTGGACCCGTGTAGTACCGGAGATGGGGGCACACCTGGGGATTGCTGCCAATGAAATGAAAAGGACTGGAGAGAAAGAAGTGGAGAGGAGGTTGGAAGCTCTTAGGGAAGCTATAGCGAGCTACTGGTGTTCCTGGAGGAGCTTGTCTTGATGGCCTTCCTAATGAGTTTGACTATTCTCATCATCAAAGGAGCTCTGAACCTCCTCATCCCTGAGGATGGCTATGTTTCATTTTGAGGAGCTCTGGTTCCTCACCTTGAGCATCTCTTCCTGGCTCCAGAGGGAGATACGGTGCACTGCTCAGTCTCCCAGAGAAGCTTGTTTTGTTGCCTTTTTTGGTGGGAGCTCAGCTTTCCTCATTGCTGGAGGAGCTCGGCGCCTTACTGTTAATGGCTGTGGTACTTTTCTGGGAGAGTTCTGGTTCTTTCTTAAAGCACTGTTTCCTTGATCCAGTTCAGATCCCTCAATGGGCTGACACAGATCCTTCATCCCCCTGACACAAACTTCCAGTTTCTACCACTGACTTTGGGCCTTTCACAGTGCAGAGCCATACAACAGACTTGTATGAGACATTGTACTAGGCTCTAGGTCTTCAGCTGAATTCACGTGGGACATCACTGTGGAATCAAGGCCCTCATCTGGATTCTTTGATTTTTGGTGTGTGGACAGACTTCATGCACTCTCTTTGTATATAATTCTTTGTGTGACAGTCACAACATGATCCTATAATTAAATGTCCTGTATTATATTCTTTCTCCTTGCAAAACCCCAAGTACCACAGTTTCCCTACCTTACTCAATATTGATATAGCAAATAAGTGAGACGATACAAATCGCACTCTTGGAAGATACTGAGAGATGCTAATATACTATCAATAGCTATATTATTATAATGATAAGGTCACTTTCATAACTCCAAAGTTCAGCTCTATGAAAAGAAAAGAAATCAAGGTATTTACCACATGATTTTGCATCAGTCTAAATGGAATATTTCCCATCAAAAGTGAAGATAGCCCAGCCTGGCATTTTTTGGGGTTGGGAAGGAAAAAAACAATCATTTGTCAAAGACACTATTTTAAGAGGATTTCGCTGGGCACAAATTGAATTTGTGGCCTGGCCAGGGCCAGAAGTATTTGGAAAAACATCTCAGAGATGATAGTGATAGCCGCATTGCTAATGTTAGCAATTTAAAAATGACATTACACTGTCACATATTTCTAAGAAAGTTGTAAACACTGAAGAGACAGAGAGTCCAATTTTCCTACCATATACATTTTTCTTTCGCTGAATGCCCTGAACTTTCAGAGACATGCTAACTTCTTCACAGTGTCATGTGGGAAATCCTTTCTCTGAAGAATTACATGGCACCCAACAGTAAAACTCTTTGAAATTTTTTATTTGAGATTTAAAGCCTCAATGACTCCCTTAAAAATTTCATTCCAATGTTACATCTAGTTAGGTTTTAAATTAAGAGATCCTGTCAAAAATGGCATACCCAGACTGGTTCAAGATTAAAATGATGCTGTTGTTTCTTTAATGTAATTCAGAGATGATGTTCTTACAAGAAAAACAAATACGTTTCAGAAATTTTGTTACTATTCCAGTTATTAAAGAAACGCACAGTACTTCAGTCCAAGTTGAGTAAAAATCTCATAATCGTGCGTGTCAAGTTCAGATGAAGGTTTCATGCAGGAATGTCGCTCACACTGCATTTTAATTTACCAAAACCGGTTTCTCCAGTTGCTTTGCTTTCATGATATTTAGGGACCGGACAAGACTGTATTTTGAAATAATCCATCACAATTGTGTGTTCCAGGATGTATCTGAAATGCATAGGACTCTTCCTAGGGGAAAAAAAAAGCTGTTTTGTACAAATGACTTCTGACTTCCTGTCCATTTCTATATGCATCCAACTGCGTCTAACAACATTGCCTAATTTCTACTAAACCTTTGAGGACTGATTTTTTTTTCTTTAAAAAATAAAACATAGAGCTTTTGCTTCATTTTCCTGTCACAAGCTGAGAAATGGTTGGACCTCCAACACCTTACTCTAAATGAATAAAAGGCAGGTACAAAGGGCTACCCTGTATAACATAAACTCCCTCTAACAAAGTGTCCAGAATAAGCAAATCCATACAGAGAAAAAGGAGATTCGTGACTGTGAAGCTAGGGATAGAAACAAGAATTGACAGGAAAAGCTTAGAAAGAAATATTTCTCTTTTCTGCTCTTTTGCCTGCTCACTTTTTCTTTCTTTCCTTCCTTCTTTCTTTCTTTCTTTCTTTCTTTCTTTCTTTCTTTCTTTCTTTCTTTCTTTCTTTCTTTCCTTCCTTCCTTCCTTCCTTCCTTCCTTCCTTCCTTCCTTCCTTCCTTCTTTCTTTCTTTCTTTCTTTCTTTCTTTCTTTCTTTCTTTCTTTCTTTCTTTCTTTCATAGGTAAGTTGGAAAAGGCAAGATAATCAAAATATCCTAAAATTAATTTGCTATGAATGGTGCATAATATTGTACCTCTACAACCCCTCCCAAAAAAGTCCCAGTAAAACTGTTGAAAAAATAAATAAGCCTGTCATTTATTGAGTACTGTACCTAGCTAAGCCAAAAACAATATTATGTGCTTTACTGAAGACAATAAGCAAGACAACCCTTCTTGGCAGACACTTACCTCTGCAGGAAGCCGGGGCTCAGATAGCCATGTGGCTTTTGGTCTCATAGAAAATTAAAAGGGAACAATGCTATCTTAACACAGGTATGCCTGTGTCCGGTGCTATAGTTTGCATTTCAAACACAAGTCAACAGTGTTGCCAATTTATTTTAGGATTCAATTTAGTCAATACAGAGAGTTTAACTCTATGTTTAGGATTTAAGTATCATTGGTGGGAATAAGAAACACTTAAAAGTACCAAAACATGATTGTAATTCCAAATGAAATGAGGACAGAGTAAGAACTGTGAGAAGACAAAGACCATGACCAGCAGTAAGGATACTTAGTAACACAGGGAGATTTGTAAGCATATGTGCAATTGGTGGTGCAGAAATATGGGCTGAGGGCTGCCCCGATGGAGGGGTAGAACCACACCGATCTCGAGTGAGATCAACCACACTGGGCCAAGTGTGTGTTGCCTCACCAGAATTAAACAAGGTGTATTAGAAAGAATATCAGATGATCATCAAGGTACATTTGCATACAAGATGCTGAAGAAAGAACATAGAAATGTACTATAGAAAAGAAATGATTTACATTGCAGAAAAAAAAAAGCCTCTTCAGACAAGATTCTGAATTCCATTGGGGGGGGACATTAAAACATATTTAACATATAAAACACAGACTAGGTATTCATTAATTCTCACTGGTCTATTTAGCTTGATCCCTTCCACACCAGGCACCTGATAAACAGGAACAATTAGAAGTAGTCTAATGTGTGGATGAAGTTTGCCTTGGTTTTGAGTATAACTCAGTGTAGAGGACTTAACTAATGTACTCTGGGTTTCATCTGTAATGTGGCAAAAAGAAACAAATAAAAGCAAAAGTAAAAAGAAAAAAAGTGAAAAGAATTCACAACTAAATGTAATTAGCTGTGGCTAAGGACGTGGCTATCTGAGCAAATTACTGAGGTTGGAGTATTTGCCTCATCACTCCAAATGTAGGGCGATTCTCTCTGTATCTAGAGTTGCAAAGTAGAATATCCCTAGGAGTGAGGCTGGTGAGGCAAATAAGGAAAGTAGTTTAAGAAATATCATGTGAACATGAAGTGGAATTACACCCGATGCTAGACTTCATTCTCCAGACGTAATAGGAGTTTGTGTAGAATGTGTGAAATGCTTCATTCTTTAAAGAAAAATCACCAGTAGTTTTCAAAAGAGAAAGTCTAAACCATTGGTGCCAAATTTATGGCATGCATGCTGAGGCTGGCTTTGCATCATTGAAAGCTCTAAAATATTTGCCATCAATAGTCTAGACTCAGTTTCAAGAGCTAAACAATGTAGGAATCATTCTCCTTCTCCTCCTCCTCCTCTTCCTCCTCCTCCTTCTTCTTTCTCCCCTACAGCCAAGTCCTGAACACTGTCCATTTGAGATACAGCCCACACTCAATCATTTCTTTTTCATAATGCCCCTCCTGCCACTCATCTCATCATATCTCTCAGTGAAAGTATCATAATGTCCTTCTGAGAAAACCAGAGACCACTATGGGGCCATGATGAGGATGAGACTCACTCCTGGGCTCATGATCAACCTGTTACTCATTAAGAGTACAATTTTCATTTTCTTTCTTTCAGCTACTTAAATTCATAATGCTAAAAAACAGTGATTACTTGAGTGAACAGACACCTAATGGGAAACTAAAAGCAGAACAAAGCTTGACCTTCAGCTTGTGTCTGTATCCTTTAGTCCCTTAAAACTGTGAGTCATCCCTTGCCCTAGCTCTGCATTTAGGCTTATTAATCATTTAGGGAATATCTGTGTAAAAACTGGCAATACAAGTTGTTATGGTATGTGTCTAGTTGTCCTTCCAAAGCCCTATGAAGTCATGGGGCATGGACTTTTAGAGTTTGAGATTAACTCATGACCCACTTGGATTATGGGTCTTAGTACTGTTGGGATTATGGGTATGAGTGTTACACCCAGCCTGGGGTGGATAACCTGAATGTAACAATAGAGACAGACTTCTTCTCTGTTGCCTTTGTTGCTGCTACTCCTCCCTTGCCACCTCTTGCTCTTTGCCACCATCATGCACTGATGCTTTCTGCCCTGTGTGACTCTCTCTTGGAGTTAGCTGAGAATGGAATGAAACGTTCATTAACATTGAGCTGAATATATCTTTCCTTCCTTTATTTTGCACGTTGGGTATTTGTTCCAGCAAGGAGACTAGAGTAAATGAGACACAAGTGATTAGCACTAAATCATACAACTTATCGCCCTCCCTGTCCGTTCAAGGTCTCGTCATTGCTCTAGACATATGCTGACCTTGGGCTGCAGTGGGTCCTCACACATGTAAAACCGCTTCCCACAAAGACAGTCATGGCATGGACACTGGATTGACATCAATAATGTGCAAAAAAAAAAAAAAAAAAAAAAAAAAAAAAAAAAAAAAAAAAAAAAAAGCATCATTACAGAAATACAAATTTAAATGATCCTGAGGGCTGGCAAGATAGCTCAGCAGAGTAAGAGACTGCTTTGGCAAGCATAGGGACCAGGGCTTGATCCCCAGCACTACATGTTATGCTGGACACCTTAGCCTGCCACTGAGTACATGTGAGGTAGTGCATGCCTATAATCCCAGCACTAGGGCAGATGAAAACAGGAGACCACTATGAGTTTGAGCTGTAGTGAGAAGCTATACCAATAATGAATGAAATAATTGTATTCTGCAATACAAGTATATGTATATCATCATGATTATATATAACTTAGGAAAAATATTTTCAATGCAAGTGTATATGTATTGCTGCATAAGGAATAGTAATAAACTTAGCTTCATAAATAATGTGAAAAATAATAACTATTGTTAATTTCCTATCTTCTCACTTTGAAATTCTGTATCTTTTTTCCCTTCTCTTTAAAAATAAAATTATACATTTATGATTTAATTTCTGAATGACAGGGTTTTTAGAGTGGGTGACCTTGATTTTTCTGTGTTCACACAACTCATCATACCAAGGTCAAGGGTTCACGCAGAGCTGGAATATTATCTGAAAGCTAAATGTGGGTGAGATGTGTCTCGAAGCTCCCAGGGTATGGGCAGAAATGAGTTCCTGGAAAGCTGTTTGAGGAAGGACGTCAGCTCCTCTAGCTCCCTGAACATGAGTCTCTGTAGCTATCGCTAGTTTCATAAAATTTGCTGGCCCATAAGGCAATGGGAGGAAGAGTCTAAAATAAACTCTTCTTGGGGTCTTGTCACTGAAACACAGGAGCAGTGATATCTTATCAGTTTTATGCTTTACTGATCAGAAACAAGTTGTAGGACACACTGCCACTAAAGGAAGGGGACTGATTACACAATAGCATGAGTACTAGGAAGTAGTGTTCTTTGGAAATCATGAGCTGCCAACCACAAAGTGATCTGTTATCCGGAATAATGCTGAACTTCTGCAATGCAATAAAAAGATATGCAAGCTAATTAAACTATAGAGAAAAAAATCTTGAGAAGACACCTGCTAGCCAGTCAGCATATAAAAATACCCTGTGTCATTAGTCATCAAGGAAATTCAAATTAAAACCACAAAGAAATTCTCTTACACACCCACCAGAAGTCTAAATTTAAACAACTGACAATACTGACTATTGTGGAAGATGTAGGGTAACTGGAGCTCTCCTTGCTCTTCGTAGGAGTGTAAAATGGTCCAACCTCATTGGAAGACACTTTGGCAATTTCTAATAAAGTTAAACACACACCTACTCATGATGTAACAGATCTGCTCTATGGTCTTTCTGCTTTACAAGGAAAGAATACACGTGGTCACATGCATTCAAACATACTCCATTCATAATAGATCCAAACTAAAAACTCCAAATGTCCAATCATAACAAACTGTTATATCAGGAAAGGACCAAGGGAAAACATTTTAACACAGGAGTACAAGGAAATTTTCTGGTTAATTTGGAAACATGCTATGTCCACTGGTGGTTGTATAGCTGCATGCATACATACAAAGTCACTTAAGATTGTTACCTTTTTCTGTAGGCATACGTTAGTTCAGGAAATTAAAGAAGCTGAAGAAACTACTGTAATGAGTATTCACATCATTTAGGTATCTTGTTAGAAAACAAATTCTGTTTTGGTAAGACCGACATAGACTTGGGATGCTACACCAAAACTCATTGGCATAAATAATACCCATTTTATTTTATTATGTTTGATATCTCAGAAACTCAAGCAGTGTGGAGTAGGTTTTGCTCATATTTTTTGCCCTGAGGTGCTACAATGTTAGAATCTTCAGCCAGGAAAAATCAAAGGCTGAATCTCGCTGGTGGGGCTGTCATGAGTGTGTCCTTGGTCACCTGCTGGCCGTGGTATTCCACTAGAAGGACACAGCTCAGCACAACTTTCTGGATGGCCCAGAGAAGAGTTGTTTGTTCTCAATGGCCACAAAAGGTGCTTTCCATGAAGGCCCAGGCTTCTAAACACTAATGGTGAATAACCATCAACAACCACACAACCAACTGACCAACAAACAAACCAATTAGCCATCCAACTGATTATCCAACCAGTCAAAGAGTCTGTGCTGTCCTTTGTGAACTGATCCAGAAAGTCAGTGTCACACACTGCACCACAGCTAGACACAGAAAATGAAAGGTGTTGGGCTGGGAATATAGCTCAGTGACATAAGAGCCTGCCTGGTAAGTGCAAGGTCCTGAGTTCAATCTCCAGGACCAAATAAGTAAATAAATAAATAGCAAAAATTAAAAGAAATAAAGATGGTAAAGCCACAGTGTAGAAAAGTATGTGAAATGGGAATTATTAGTATAGCTCAATTTGGAAAATATTGATATATCAACTATTTTATTTGGAATATATGATTTTCTCATTGAGAGAGTTTTAGCAAAAGTCCATTCAAGTAATTTAATTGTTTGTGGTTCTGAGTTGACTTCCTATTTCATTCTGAATAAATCCTCAAATGTTTTCAAAGTCTATATACCCCTCTGTGATTGGATTCCAGGCTACTTCAAAGCCTTGTTCTCTGCTCCAGGACCCCTCACCCAAGAATAATTCCTGAAGTAGTTTATGTAAGACAGACGTGCTCTATC
Organism: Ctenomys sociabilis; assembly: GCA_004027165.1. Lineage (NCBI taxonomy): Eukaryota > Metazoa > Chordata > Mammalia > Rodentia > Ctenomyidae > Ctenomys > Ctenomys sociabilis. Next base: position 4,277 of record PVKA01007594.1, on the reverse strand, counting down.
CCTCCATAGGGGTTTTGTCTGCAATTTTCTTTTTTGCTTATATGTAGATTGTGTCCTAGTTAGAAGTTCAATGACAGTGGTCATTTTCCTCTTGTGTGTGTTTTAGAATTGGACACTTAAATCCAGGTAGAGCACATAATAAAAATCTCAGTTGTTATTTATTCAGTGAATAAAAAAAATAGCACCATTCATTAGTTATTATAATTTATTAATTTACTTGCTTCCATGTGTGAAAAATTGCATTTGTGTTGCCTTATCCTACCAATGGACACTTTTCTCCCCAGTTCTATTAGTATATTACCATTACAACACTCTCTCTTCTTAAATCTAATGTGGTATTGTCAGTTCAGCCATATGTCACAGTTACCAGAAGTGGTTACTGAAAGACAGAATTCTGCCCCTAACTCAAAGTGTTTTTCATTAGTAAGTCTGCATGGTCCCTGAAAACTTTCCTTTTTACACCGCTCAGGTGATGAGGCTGTTGATGAGAACTATTTGTAATGTTACAATAAGATAAGCAGCCAAGTGACTGTCAATACTCACATTGTCCCTGGCCTCTTGGCACTTCTGCTGTTGCTTTTGTGCCTTGATTCTCATAGTGATTGTTTGTATATTGTGGTCTTCGAGTTTCATCTTTGAAATTTTTCAGAACCAGTCTGGTGATCTCTGGGTAGACATTCATTAGGACTGAGACACGAATAGCAGGTCTACAAGTCTGTGCGTTTGGTGCTGGCTTGGATGGTAATTGTTGACCTTCTTGGACCAAAGTACCCACAAGCAGGTTCTAAGAGAGACAGAAGGAGATCTATTAAGCAAGTGTCTTTGTGACCAATGGAGTTGTGTGAATGTGATCAAGGAGAAGACAACACCAAGCAACAGAGAAATTCCACTCAAAAGCCCAGGTCCATTGGTCTGGGCTTTCGTGTAACCTCTTCATTCAGCCACTGACTCAGTGTCATATTAGAAGGAGGCAGATTCTCAGATATCCCTAGATAACTCTTTGGCTAGGGATAAAGAGGATGCAATAGCAAACCCCTACCCTTCAGAGAGAGTCCCTGGTATCAACTCTTAGAAGAAAAAACAAAGCCGTTGGGAGAGGGACACTGACAAAATAAAGGGAATCTGAAGGGATCTGAAGATAATAGAGTTAGAAACTGCATCAGCAGTGCTGGAAGCTTTCTCTTAGCAAATTATGTAGGTATTTTCTTAGGATGTCAATGGGGATGTTGAGCAGGCATCTGAGTTTCATAACTCCAACTGTGACCTTTCCTTTATTCTGTCTTCTAATTTGTTCAGAACCCTAGAGTCAGAGATGCACTAGTTTCTCCTTTTATTTAAAGAATAATTCTCTTGACTCATATTAGGCATGGGTTGAGTGGTATAAATCAGAATTCAGTAGAACAATAATCCAGCGGCTTTGAGGAGAAGAATGAAGAACGTTCCTAATCAAGAAGGTATTAAACATATGAGAAAAGAAGCCCGGTGTTCATAAAAGCCCCAGGGTAAATCATCTTTGACTCATCCAGAGGGCAAGGAGGGGTCAACTTATTAAATGAAGAAATCAAAATCTGAGGCTCCTCACAGCTCTGTGACATGAACCCAAACCTGAACCTGTCCAGGCAGTCACCCTATTTGAAAACCAAAACAAAACCTGGGAGCCTATTTTAGAGTCTTATAAGGTCAACTTGGATATTAATCCTATTTTGAGATTCTACTGTAGGTGATGAAGGCTAAATGAGAAATCAATGTGATATATTTTAAATCTGGCTGTATTAAAGGTCCATAGCCTAACTAGTCCTTACTTGGAAAGTTTCTTACTCAGAATCTTGTTAAAGCAGAACTCTAAATGTTTTTGACAGTGTATTTCCTTAACTTGATACTTTTGGCTTTGTTTAGTAACAGACCACTTTTCCAAATAGCTAGAAATTCTTCTTGTTGATGTTATCATCCTTTGAAACAGTTAACACAATTGATCCCTATAACAAAATAGTCATTTGAGACTTGAATTTGAACCCCCAAAATTAACAGGGATAGGTTAATAGGACTGAGGCCACAGCATACCACAGTGAAAAAGATGGAGACTCAAATCAGTTACCTGCTATAAAACTTGAACAAAGTACTTGTACATAAAATGGGCATAACAATTCCTACCTCACAGAGCAGTCAGATAAAGCAGGATACTTGAACTTCTACAAAGTTCATGTGTGAAAAATGAACTATGATGCCTATGTGTTGTTATTGTTGTAGGCATTTGGTGAATCTCGTTTTCCTTCTTTCTATTAAGCCTCAAATTTAACCACCGCAATAATATCTAACCATCTCTATCCCCGTATAAAGTTCTTTTTGTACTTCTTCTTTTTTTAGTATTTGGTTGTTACAGGATCTCACTTTACAGCTCAGACTCTGTAATCCTCCTGCTTTCAGCCTCCACAGCATGGGGATTACAGGCCTATGCCTGGACTCTGGCTGGCTCAGCCTTCCCTGGGGGCGGGGCTGGTGTGGCATGTGGTGCAAGGGATCTAATCGCGGTCCCTGAGCTTGCCTAAGCTTGCCTAAGCAGGCACTTTAATCCACTGATCTATCTTGCTGGCCCCTAAAGTTCCTTATTAAAAGTACTATCACAGCATTTATCTCAATTCTATCACTAAATGTTCTATACTGTTCATTGCTTGCCAACTTCCTAGAAATTAGGTTGAATATGATGCAACCAATCTAATTAAAGAAAACTTTTAGGGCCTAAATATGATCTTCAATATTTTTAATAAAGTAATTATTTGAAAAAGGCAAATTAAAAATCTTGAACTACCACGAATAGGAAGGTTTACATGTAAAGGTATGAAAGAAAGAAGAAAGAAGAAAGGAAGAGAAAAGAAAAGAAAAGAGAAATAGAGATAGAGACATCAAGTGACCCTTTGTTGGCCAGCATTTCCTATCTTCACAGACTTCTCACTCTGCTAGTGTGGAATCCTAAGATGCCAAGTGAGTAAGAGAGAACCAGAAAAATGGCAATGGAACCTGTCTACTACTCTCAGCAACCCTCAACACATTTGGGGAACCAAATAAAATGAAATCAAGAACTCTTAACATGAGTAGCAAGTAGTCATCCATCAGTTGTAAGGAAGATTTGTAGCAGAAGGAAGGCAGGTGGGTGCTAAAATGAGCAGTCAGATAAGGCAAAGTGAATGGCATATGCTGCAGGATACTAATCAACTTTTCTTCTGGATGGTTAACAACCTAACGTCACAAGTCAGAGTTGGAGAAATAGAAGAGCCACAAGGCCATCCAACATTTTGGCCCTAGCCTTTCAAGGTCAGCAAAGACTCAGGACATAGGAGAACCTGTACTGCAACATCATGAAACGCAGGTGAGCTCCAAATTGTCTGAACAAGGAGATTATGGAGCCACAGAGGAAAGAGATTGAAGTTCTAAAGTGTGCCTGGGGAGAGTCACATGAAGAGAAAACTTTCTCTCAAGCTCTCACAGAGAGCAAACTGGTCAAACATTGGCCGTGACTCATCCACATGGATGACACCGACAAAGGAACTACAGAATAAAGTACAGGACTACAAGATAAATCCTGAGAGGACTTCAATGACCACATAGGAAATATAAAGTTCATGTGTTGGTATATAAGTCTTGATCTATCTAGGTCTTAACCATCCAGCAGAAAAGTATAAAAATGAAGTATACATCATGAGGCCATAATATTAAGCTGAGCTGCAAATGGCTATGGTCGACAATTTCTTTGAATAACTCACTATGGTTGTAGAATGCTGGACTGTGTTTTATTGTGGTGTGGAGTTCAAGCACCTAAGTTAGTTGAATGTCAATGCAGTGCCCACTTTCGACAGGTGTAGACAAAGGAAGGGGTGTAGAAAGAAAAAATCATGATGTGTGTGTGTATAGACAGTACAGTTGGGATAGATAACGCTGTGCTTCTACATAATTCTATGAGAGGCAAGATCTGCACTAATGGTGGTTGGACAGGATATTATGTCGGCTTCTAGTTCTACGGTCATCCAGTAGGAAAATAATTATTGAATTTTTGATATAATTCAGGTATAAAAAAATAAGCTAAGTAAGCAGCTACACTCTTAATTCACTGATAAGAGATATCTGCTAAAATAATATCTGTAAATATAATATCATGTATGCACCTTGTACAATACCAAAACATTATGAAAACAGTTTGCAATGTATTAATTTATCGAATCTGTATTGTTAAGGTGTCTTGAAACTGTCTGATTGACATTTGTATTTCAATAAAATAAAAAAAA